>QJPP01005868.1:0-42743 GCA_003996215.1 Jaltomata sinuosa | reverse complement strand
AGGTTTTATCCATGTTTTACTATGGTTTTGGCTTCGGGCCTACTGGCACTATTTTCTAAACCTTGCATGGCCCGGGGGGCCCATTTTTTATGGAAATAATTTGGAAATGGTTTGATTTAACTAGTGAATATTTCTGGATAAAGGAATATTTCTAGATAAAGGAAAGTAAAATTATGTTTAAAATCACCAGTTTTACGATTCTCGCTAGACTCGGCAGGGCCGGGGTGCTAGTTGAGTTTTCTTGCTACTTGAGATGATTTTAGCCTCAGTCGGACCGAGCACCTGAGATAACTTTTTACTGTTTAGACCCGGTTATGCCCGGGCACCCTTGGAGGGGTTTTTGAGACATTTTCCTACTACTTTAGTCCTGGACAGGGTCTGGGCATTGCATATTCGAGACTGGGTCTCTATCTTGATACCGGACTTGCCTTGCTCGGACGACATATTTTGATACTGAGTTTTAGTATGAGTTCTGGGACCTCCATGGACCTTGCCATCCGGGCCAGGGGTTGCGGGCTGCGTGTGCCGGAGGAAGGGTATACGGTGGAGTAGAGGTATACGGGCAGTGTCCTTCCATGGAACCTACCTGCTTGGCCGGATCGGCACCGGAGGAGGTACATACAGAGATACCATTTCACTTGAGATCTTCATGCATCATATCATTCATTGTTTGAGGCTCCACCCTTGTTTGTTGTTTGTTGATTGTACGCTCCGGTAGTATGGGATGCCGGAGGGTTTGTTTTCACTTGTTTGTGTTTCTCGGTTGTATGGGCGGCCTGGGGACTGTAGGTAGACTTTTGCTATATACTTACAGAATTGTTCTGTATTATGGATAAGTGTGAGATTGGTTACTGCTAGACTGTTAGTTTCTGGATTGAGATTGATATGATTAGTTGAGCTTGATTTATGTCTCTGAGCATGCCTATCATTACTCTTTCCCTCTTCTTACACTTGAGGTTACCGGTATACCGTCCATTTTGTAAACTTATTTGGTATACACTGTTGTTGCAAGGACCCCAGGTGCGTTGTTTCTTACTTTCACCTGTGCCTATGGTGTGTATATTCTGCTTACTAGCCTCACATGTGGTTCTGTTGATTTCCCTCTGGGCTAGTTCCTGTGTACCTTTCGTTGATTTCTGTGACTGCTTGCTTTTATTCTGTCTGTTACTACGCTTTTATATTATATGTGCCTAGTCGGCCTATGATACCTACTGGGTACCTTATGCTTCGCATTTGGTGCTCACCCCTACCCCCCTGCATCTTTGGGTGCAGATCCTAGCGGGGGCCATCGCCGTTAGATCGCTGTGATTCGTGCTTGGAGATCTGTTGGGGACTACTTCAGACTGAGGGTGAGCTCTTGGCGATCGGAGCTTAGCTTTAGTTTATCTTTTGCTTCATGTACTCTATTACCATTTAGAGACATCTGTATATATTGTTTGGATCGTTTGCACTCCATGTATGTAGTTTTGGCTCTATACTATGATACCAGGTCTTGGGGTTTGGTTTAGTTTCCGCATATGTATATATTTATAGTCCTTTTATCTGTTCTCTTCGTCTTGTTCTCTTATTTATTAGATAGTAGCCCATTACTAACTGTTCTGGGCTACGAGGATTGGTTCACCTACCGGGGGTTGTAGGTGCCATCATGACCGAGAAATTGGGTCGTGACAAAAACGTGAATTGGAAGCGTTAAATCGATTTTGACCCGACCCGGTTCGTGACCCGGTTTTTGCCCAGATAGTCCGCGATAAAATAGTCATAACTTTTTACTCCGAGATCGGTTTGACATGAGGTTTTGTGCGTTGGAAACTCGACTCATAGAACTTTGATTTGGTAGGTCGGGGGAATTCTAACTCTTTATATATTGAGAGAAAAGCTCTGAGATATTTGACCTAAAGTTCAGAAAATTTATTAAAGAAACTTACGATAACTTTTGCTGACTTGCTTGACTTCAAAACTTATTATACGATCATAAAGACCAAAAAAACGGTCTGGGCAACGAACTACCGATCCCGACAAGCCTTAAATGACTTGGGGCTGCTACAGGCAAGCTATAATGGTACAAGAAGGGCGAAAATGCATAAATGACCGGAAGGGTCATTACATCATCCACTACTAAAAATACTTTTGTCCTCGAAAGTCAAGAATAAGGAAGTACCTGAAGGCTCGAACAACTGCGGATACTGACCCCGCATATCTCTCTCGGTCTCTTAGGTATCCTCCTCAACTAGATGGTTCCTCCACTGAACCTTGACAACCAGGATCTCTCGAGACGTCAATCTCCTGACATCTCTGGCCAAATTAGCTACCGGCTCCTCAATAAAGGCTAAACTCTCATCCAACTGACTGAATCCCTCTGCAACACTTGAGGCTCGTCTGGAACATACTGCCGCAACATTGATACATGAAAAATTGGGTGCATAGATGAAAACATCGGAGGCAAAGCTAACTGATAGGCAACACTACCAACCCTCTGGAGAATCTCGAATTGCCCAATGTACTTAGGGCTAAGATTGCCCCACCTACCAAATCTCATCACACACTTCATGGGTTATACATGGAGAAATACCAAATCACCAACACTGAACTCTAACGCACGAAGTCTACGATCAGCGTAGCTCTTCTGCCTACTCTGGGCTGCCCAAAGTCTATTTTGAATCACTCTGACTCAGTCTAAGGAATACCGAAGTAGATCTGTGCTCTGTGGCCTATAATCGATACCATCAACCCAACCAATCGGTGATCTGCAATGCCTACTATACAAGGCCTCGAAAGGTGCCATGCCGATGTTCAAATGGAAACCATTATTATAAGCAAACTCAGCCAAAGGCACAAACTGATCCCACAAACCTCTAAAGTCAAGAACACATGCCTGAAGTATGTCCTGCAGGACCTGAATGATCCTCTCGGACTGGCCATCTGTCTGAGGGTGGAAAGCAATACTAAGATAAACCTTTGTACCCAAATCTCGCTGAATAGCCCTCCAGAACTAAGATATGAACTGAGTGTCGCAGTCTGAAATGATAGAAGCTGGGACCCCATGCAACCTAACAATCTTACGAAAGTAGATCCGAGCTAACCTCTCTGCACCATAAGAAGTCTGAACTGGTAAGAAATGTGCTGACTTAGTCAGCCAATCAATAATCACCCATATGGAATCAAACCCACGAGAAGTACGAGGTAAACCAACAACGAAGTCCATAGTAATTCCTTCACACTTCCACTCAAAAATGGGAAGTCGCTGCCTCAAACCACCCGGTTTTATGTGCTCGAACTTAACCTGCTGATAGTTCAAGCACCGAGATACGAACTCTACTATATCCTGCTTCATACCACTCCACCATTAAAGTTGTCTCAAGTCTCTATACATCTTTACTATACCAGGATGAATGGAGTATCTAGTACATGTGCCTCACGAAGTATAAACTGAATCAAATCACTAACCCTCGAAACACAAAGGTGGCTATCAAACCTTAGAACCCCATCTTAATCTAGAGTCACCCGATTAGCCTTACCCTGGACAACCTGATCACGAAGGTCACACAACGGCTGATCCTCAAACTAACGGCTCTGAATCTAATCAATCAAAGTAGAACGAACCTCGACACTGGCGAGAACTCTGCTAGGATCCGACAAGTCAAGCCTAACCGAACTGTTAGCCAACGACTAAATGTCCAAGGCCAAGGGTCACTCTGAAATTGAAACAGAAGCTAGGCTACCCATACTCACTGCCTTCGGGCTCAAGGCATCCGCTACCACGTTTGCCTTTCCCGGATAATACAAAATAGTGAATTCATAATCCTTCAGTAGCTCGACCCATCTCCTCTGCCTCGAGTTCAGCTCTCGCTGACTCATGATTTACTAAAGACTATGGTGATCATTAAAGATCTCACAGTGAACTCCATATAGGTAATGCCTCCAGATCTTGAGCGCAAAAACTACCGCCGCCAACTCTAAGCCATGAGTAGGGTAGTTGCGCTCGTGAACCTTCAGCTGCCTCGACGCATATGCTATCACTCGACCCTGCTGCATTAACACACAACCAAGACCAACCCCGAAAGCATCACAATACATGGAGAAGCTCTGACCCTCAACCAACAAAGTCAAAACTGGAGCTGAAGTCAATAAGGCCTTAAGACTCTGAAAGCTATCCTTGCACTGATCCGACCACTGAAATAGGATATCCTTCCTAGTCAGCATAGTCAAGGGTGCTGCTATGGAAGAAAATCCCTGAACGACGCATCTGTAGTGACCTGCTAACACAATAAAGTTGCGTACCTCAGTAACAGTAGTGGGTCTAGGCCAATCACAAATCGCTGAAATTTTTTCCGGATCAACCCTAATCCCATTCTTAGACACCACGTGCCCTAGGAATGCAACTAACTCAAGCCAAAACTCACACTTTGAGAACTTCGCATGAAGCCGATGATTCTTAAACTCAGGAGTATAGACCTCAAGTGCTACTCATGCTCATCCCTACTCTGCGAGTATACCAAGATGTCATCTATGAAAACTATCACAAATGAGTCCAAATACGGGCCAAACACCCTGAGCATCAAGTTCATAAATGCTGCGGGGGCATTAGTCAACCCAAAAGACATTACTAGGAACTCATAATGGCCATAACGTGTCCTGAATGCTGTCTTAGGGATGTCCTCAGCCCTAATCCTCAGCTAATGGTAGCTGGACCTCAAATCAATCTCCAAAAACATGGTTGAACCCTGAAGCTGATCAAACAAGTCATCAATCCTCGGCATCAGATACATATTCTTCACTGTCACCCTATTCAGCTGCCGATAATCAATACACATCAGCATCGACCCATCCTTCTTCTTTATGAAGAGATCAGGAGCACCCCAAGGTGACACACTCCGTCTAATAAACCCGTTAGCTAACAGATCCTGGAGCTACTCCTTAAGCTCCCTCACCTCAGCAGGAGCCATACGTTAAGGAGAAATAGAAATGGGCCTGGTGCCCGACTCTAACTCAATAGCAAAATCAATATCTCTCTCAGGTGGAAGGCCTGGCAGGTTGGTAGGAAACACATCTAGAAAGTCTCTAACCACAGGAACTGACTCAGGGGAAGAAGGGTTGGCACTAGCATCTCGGACATATGCTAGATAAGCTAAACACCCATGAGAAATTAACTTCCTAGCTCTAAGACAAGAGATGATCCCAGACGGTGCATGGCTAACAAAACCCTGCCACACAACTAGGGATACACCAGGCACGACTATGGTAACAGTCTCCATAACAATCCAAAACCGCACGGTGATGGGATAACCAGTCCATGCTAGTATCATATCAAATCTAACATATCAAGTATCATCAAATCACCACAAGTCTCCAAATCACCAACAAATATCACACAGGATCTCACAATCTGATCCACTACTAAGGAATCTCCTACTAAAGTTGAAACAGAAACATCAACAGATAATGGCTGACTAGCCAACCCCAAACAAGGAAGAAAGTAGGAAGACACATATGAAACAGTGGATCTAGGATCAAATAAAGCCATAGCAGACTGATGGCATACAGAAATCATACCTATGATCACAGCATCCGAGGCCTCTGCCTCCGGTCTCTCCAGGACCACATAGAACTGACAACGACCTCCACTTGCCTGACCACCATCCCTACCACCTGCTCTGCCATGCAGAGCACCACCTCTACCCTGATGACCCTCCCCTCTAACCGGAGGCTGAACTGCTCGTAAAGGCTCAGCCGGATAAACTGTACCTTACTGGGGGAAATCTCTAGCAAAATGACCAATCACACCACAAGTAAAACAAGCCCCTAACGACCTACTCGGTTGGGATGAACCAACATATCTTGTATGGCCACCACGTCCTGATGCCCTAAAAGTTGTACCGCTCGAAGACTGACCGCTATAGCCCTGATGGCTGCTTTGACCCTGCTCGAACTGGGTACTACCAGAAGTCTGAAGTGAAGCCTAAACCAGTCGGCTAGACTGAACCTGGTGCTGTTGTGGCTGATAACCCTGGCCCCACTGGTCTGAACCTCTACCACCATACTTGGAACCATTGTAGCCACCCTAATGTCGAGGCCTGTTATCTCTGACCCCCTGATCATGTCGCTGTAAGTCCTCCATAGTACGGGCATAGTCTATGATAGCCTGAAATTACTGACCACCGGCAACCAATATCTCAGTTGGCTGCCTAATCTCTATCCTCAAACCCCATACAAATCTGCGAATCCTATCTACCTTGGTAGAAATGATCATAGCTCCAAACGGTGCTAGCTGATGAAAATGGGTCTCATACTTTGAGATAGTTGTAGACTCCTGCATAAGGTGAGTAAACTGCTCCCTGCGATGCTCACAATCACTCTGCGGCAAGAACTTGGCCATAAAGGCCTCATAAAAATCAGACCAGGTCAAAGAAGGCAATATAGAAGATCTACAAGCAACCTGTGCCCTCCACCATAACTTAGCTGGACCCTCCAGCTGATATATAGTATAACCAACCCTGTGAGTCTCTAACAAACCCAAATTATGCAACATCTCCTCACAGGTAGTGATAAAGTCATGTGGGTCTTGTCCAGAAGTAGCAGCAAACCTCAGAGGTGCTAATCCCAAAAACCTACTCAATGCCTTCTGCTTTGACTCTGTCATAGCTGGGCAAGCAGCAAGAGGCTGTGCAACTGATGGAATCAGAATGACCTCTGCAAGGGGAGCCGCAGTAGAAGGCTATGCTCCTAAACTCTGTGCACCTAGGGATGCCCCCTAAGCGAATGTCTGTGCTACCTCTGAAGAATGTTCTCCAATCATACCCAAAAGCTATAATAGTAAACCTCGAATGGTTGAAGACTGAGCTGGGGCTGAGGCTGGCACAAAAGTGGGTGATGGAGCTGTAACTGGAGCTGGTGGTACCTGGGCTTCCCCCTGATCCACATGCTGCTCGGGCTCTATCTCAACTCTAGTATCTCTAGCAGGTGCCGCTGCTCGAGGGAATCCTTGACCCCTAGCAGGAGTCGGAGGCTCACCTCCGCCTGATGTAGACGCTCTCATACGGACCATCTTCAGAAGAATGAAGTAGAACAAATAAGATGTTAAGAAATTTTAAGGGTACTACACATGATACAGAAGCAATGAAGGAGTTGTATTTCCTAAAATATCACTATAGCCTCTCGAATATTGAGTACGGACGTGTCCGCCCCGATCCGCAGGACTCTACTAGACATTAACTCATATACCAATGAAACCGGTGAACCTAGAGCTCTGATACCAAGCTGTCACAACCCAATTTCTCGTCCATGATAGCACCTACAAACCCCCAGTAGGTGAACCAATCCCCGTAGCCAAGAACAATTAGTAATGGGATACTATCTAACAGATAAGTGGAAGAACAGTTTAATAAGCAAAAGTAAGAGAACCAGATGAACAGAATAGATAACAGGAATATATATATACATATGTGGAAGCTAAATAAAACCCCAAAACCTGGAATCATAGTATAGAGCCAGAACTACATACATGGAGTGTAAATGATCCAAAATAATATATACAAATGTCTCTGAATGGTAATAGAGTACATAAAGCAAAAGATAAACTAAAGCTAAGCTCCGGTCGCCAAAAGCTCACCCTCAGTCAGAAGTAGTCCCCAAAAGATCTCTGAGCATGAATCACAATGATCTAGAGGCGATGGCCCACGCTAGGATTTGCACCAGAAGATGCAGAAGTAGGGTGAGCACCAAATACGAAGCATAAGGTACCCAGTGGGTATCATAGGTCGACTGGGCACATATAAGATAAAAGCGTAGTAACAGACAAAATAGAAGCAAGTAGTCACAGAAATCAACAAAAGGTACACATGAACTAGCCTAGAGGGAAGTCAACAGAACAACATGCGAGCCCAGCAAGCAGAATATATATACAACAGGCACAGGTGTAAGTAAGAAACAACACACCTGGGATCTTTGCAATAAAAATATATACATAATAAGTTTACAAAATTGATGGTATATCGGTAACCTCAAGTGTAGGAGGAAGAGGGAAAAAGTAATGATAGGCATGCTCGCAGACAGGAATCAAACTCAACTAATCATATCAATTCTCAAATCAAGGAACTAACAGCCTAGCCGTAACCAATTTCATACTTAACCGTAACAGGGAACAATTCTATAAGTAATTAACAAGAGTCTACCTACAGTCCCTCGACCGCCCATACAACTGAGGAATACAAACAAGTGAAAACAAACCCTCTGGCATCCCATACTACCGGAGCATGCAATCAACAAACAACAAACAAGGGTGGAGCCTCAAACAATGAATGATATGATGCATGAAGATCTCAAGTGAAATTGTATCTCTGTATGTACCTCCTCCGGTGCCGATCGAGCCTAGCAGGTAGGTTCCATAGAAGGACACTGCCCGTATAACTCTATTCTGTCATATACCCTCTCTCCGGCACATACAGACCGAAACCCAGTCCCGGACGTCAAAGTACATGGAGGTCTTGGACCCCATACTAAAACTCAGTCTCGAATATTCATTCCCATACCTTGTATAGGACTAAAATAGTTGGAAAATGCCTCAAAAACCCCTCCAAGGGTTCTCGAGCATAACCGAGTCTAAATAGTAGAAAGTCATCTCAGGTGCTCGGTTTGACCGAGGCTAAAAACCATCCCAATTTAATAAGAAGCTAAACTATCACCCCAGCCCTACTGTTTCTAGCGTTAATAGTAAAACTAGTGATAGAAATCATAATTTGACCTTATTTTACCCCAAGAATATTCACAAGTTAAATCAAACTATTTCCAATTCATTTCTATCAAAAATAGGCCCCTGGGGCCATGCAAGGTTTAGAAAATAATTCCATTAGGCCCGAAGACAAAAACATAGTAAAACATGAATAAAGCCCCTTTTATATGCATGGAAATGCATGATCAACACAAATATCCGCCCAGCAGCTCACAATCAACCTATCGGCCCTGCACAGGCCTACAACTACTCAGCAAGCATAACCAGCCTAGAAGGATAATTCTATGCCCGGGACTCGCGGACATTCCCAATATCCCACCTTCTATGTTCTAGAGTCAACAAGGCCTCACAAGACCACAAGGGTAAATAATACGTATCGGCAAGTACTACAAGCATCGGAGGAACAAAAGTAGGCGGACATGAATAAAGCGGTCAAGGTCTGTGGTACCAACCTAATAAACCCAACCCAAGGATGCACATTAATATAATTTTATCCTATATATGCGGAGTCTAGGGAAAATAAACTGTAACCTACTTGTCATCCGATAACTAGCTGCGGGGACCAGGCTCGAACTGCTCCAGAAAGCTCCGAATCACAAAAATGCCTTCCAACGAACATTCGAATAACCATAGTTCCTTCACAGAAATTGTTCCTTACGTCCTAAGATTCTCAAACACTATATATATGCAGCTTATACTCACCTATAAACAATTCAGAATTAAGCTTAAATCGACAGATTTCACAAAAGTATCATAACTTGACGAAACATCCATAGAACTTCATAAAAACGATCATAAAAGAGCCCCAAGATGGTTACCTTAGCAAACCAAGTGTAATGCTTGAAGAACCACCAAGAAATACCAAGTCCTATCTTCTGAAACCACCTCCAAATGTGGCTTATCGAAGGGGAAAATAATTGCCACGCGTAGAGATCGCGTTTCTAGGCATGGGGGCAAACTTTAGCGATAAAAATCACCAAAAATGCACCTTGATCACTCAAGAACACTCTTGGAACCCTCCCTTATGTTTTCTCTCCATTTCAGAACTGTTTTGGAGTTTTAAAACGTGAATTTGAAGCTTTAAATCGATTTTGACCCAACCCGGTTAGTGACCCAATTTCTGCCCAGATAGTTCGCGGTAAAACAGTCATAATTTTTTACTCTGAGATCGGTTTGACATGAGGTTTTTTGCATTGGAAACTAGACTCGTAGACCTTCTATTTGGTAGGTCTGGGGACTTCTAACTCTTTATATATTGAGAGAAAATCTTTTAGACATTTGACCCAAAGTTCAGAAAATTTATTACAGAAACTTACGATATCTTTTGCCGACTTGCTTGACTTCAAAACTTATCATACGACCATAAAGACAAAAAAAATGGCTCGAGCACCAAACTACCTGTCCCAACAAACCTTAAATGACTTAGGGCCACTATAGGCAAGCTCTAACCGTACCAAAGGGCAAAAACACATAAATAACCGGAAGGGTCATTACATGGGATACGACAGTTCTGATGGACAGGCCCCATGGGCCATCGTGGGTGCCACAGGCATCGTGGGTGTCTGTTGGACCTTTTATCCATTTTTCTCCCAGTTGTTTGCCTCATTACCATGTGCCAGGCTGATGGGCCATCGTGGTTGCCACGAGCATCGTGGGCAACCCATAGGCTAATCCATCTTAGGTCTTAGTGGATTTATCCAATCCCCATGGGTGTGTGCAACATTCCGTCATGGCTCTTATGAGCATTGTGGTAGGACGTCAAACTTTATTTCTAGCCTTTAGCTCTACTGGTCCATTTCCATGGGCACTTACAATATCCCGTTGCAGCTCTGATGCCCGTCCCATGTTGGTCGTGGGATGGGTATGTTGCATCTAATGCCTACTGTCTCATTCCGATGTCTCTTCCCATGGGCCGTGGTGGATTCCACCCCCGTGGGGCATGACTTTTAGCCCAGAAAATAGCAACTATTCAGTATTTTTGTCTTTTAAACACTTTTTCCTGCACATGTAGCAAACGAGCATCATATCTAACAAAACACACTTAAGAACTCCCAAAATCCTTAGTTTTAAGTATCGAAAGTGTTGTGAAATCCTGGAACATCAACACCCTCAACTTAGAATATTTTCTTGTTCTCAAGCAACAACTGACAATAAACTAAACCGATGCTTAAATAAAAGAAACCTAGGAACTACAACAGCCAACTGGTTCAACAATTTCAGTTCACAGACTCAATACCCACTCCTTGTCAGTTCAGAACCAATACATACAAGTTATCAAGAGAACACAAAACAGATCCATGGATGACAACATGATACGAATGAACAAGCTAGCATACACAACATACATTTATCCGATAAGTCAGCACCCATGGTTTACTCTATAGCCCTTACAAAAAGAAGTCCCTCTCACCAAGAATCTCATTTAACAAACAGGGACTAGGAATACACTTACTCTCGCAAAGAAGTTCAAATTGTACATGCACAATACCATAAGCTTGCCCTTATATTCTATGCCTTGGCTTTAAAATAGTGAGGTTAAGATCACTATATGTCAAGACCCGATTTCTCAGTCATGATGGCACCTACAACCCCCGGTAGGCGAACCAATCCCCGTAGCCCAGAATAGTTATTAATGGGCCACTATCTAACAAATAAGCGGAAGAACAACTTATTAAGCAAAAGTAAGGGAACAAGTTAAAGAGAATAGATAACAGGAATATATATACATATGCAGAAACTAAACCAAATCCCAAGACCTGGTATCATATTATACAGCCAAAACTACATACATGGAGTGCAAACGATCCAAAACAATATATACTGATGTCTCTGAATGGTAATAGAGTACATAAAGCAAAAGATAAACTAAAGCTAAGCTCCGATCGCCAAAAGCTCACCCTCAGTCTGAAGTAGTCCCCAACAGATCTCCAAGCACGAATCACAATGATCTAACGACGATGGACCACGCTAGGATCTGCACCAAAAGATGCAGGGGGTAGGGTGAGCACCAAATGTGAAACATAAGATACCCACTAGGTATTATAGGCCGACTGGGCACATATAAGATAAAAGCGTAGTAACAGATAGAATAGAAGCAAGTAGTCACAGAAATCAATGAAAGGTACACAGGAACTAGCCTAGAGGAAAATCAATAGAACCAAATGTGAGGCCAGCAAGTAGAATATATACACCATAGGCACAAGTGGAAGTAAAAAACAACGCACCTGGAATCCTTATGATAACAGTATATACATAATAAGTTCTAGAAATGGGTGGTATACCGGTAACCTCAAGTGTAAGAGGAAGAGGGAAAGAGTAATGATAGGCATTCTTGGAGACAGGAATCAAACTCTACTAATCATATCAATCTCAAATCCAAATACTAACAGCCTAGCAGTAACCAATTTCATGCTTAAACGTAACAGGGAACAATTTTGTAAGTAAATAGCAAGAGTCTACCTATTGTCCCCCGGCCGCCCATACAACCGAGGAACACAAACAAGTGAAAAAAAATCCTCCGGCATCCCATACTACCGGAGCGTACAATTAACAAAAAACAAACAAGGGTGGAGCCTCAAATAACGAATGATATGATGCATGAAGATCTCAAGTGAAATGGTATCTTTGTATGTACCTCCTCCGGTGCCGATTCGGCGCAGCAGGTAGGGTTTATGGAAGGACACTGCCCGTATACCTCTACTCCACCGTATACCCTTCCTCCGGCACACGCAGCCCGAAGCCCCAGGCCAGGATGGCAAGGTCCATGGAGGTCCCCGACCCCATACTAAAACTCAGTGTCAAAACATGTCATCTAGAAGCAAGTCTGGGTTCAAGATAGAGACCCAGTCTCGAATATGCATGCCCAGACCCTGTCCAGGACTAAAGTAGTGGGAAAATATCTCAAAAACCCCTCCAAGGGTGCCCGGGCATAACCGGGTCTAAACAATAGAAAGTCATCTCAGGTGATAGGTCTGACCGAGGCTAAAATCATCTCAAGTAGCAAGAAAACTCAACTAGCACCCCGGCCTTGCCGAGTCTAGCGTTAATCGTAAAACTGGTGATATAAATAATAATTTTACCTTCTTTTACCCAAGAATATTCACAAGTTAAATCAAACCATTTTCAATTCATTTCCATAAAAAATGGGCCCCCGAGGCCATGCAAGGTTTAGAAAATAGTGCCAGTAGGCCCGAAGCCAAAACCGTAGTAAAACATGGATAAAACCTCTTTATATGCATGGAAATGGTATGATCAAACACAATAGCTGCCCAGCAGCTCACAATCAACCTATCGACCCTGCACAGGCCCATAGCTACTCCGCAAGCATAACCAGCCTAGAAGGATAATTCTATGCCCGGGACTCGCGGACATTCTCAATATCCCGCCTTCTATGTTCCAGAGTCAACAAAGCCTCACAGGACCACAAGGGTAAATAAAATATATCGGCAAGTACTACAAGCTAAGTCTAGGGAGTTTAAACCATAACCTACCTGTCGTCCGACGACAAGCTGCTATGACGATGATGTCCAAGCTCGAACCACTCCAAGAATCTCCAAAATGACAAAAATACCCCCCAATGAACGTCTGAATGCCCGTAATTCCTTCACGGAAATTGTTCCTTACGTCCTAATCTTAGCAAACACTATATATACGCAGCTTATACTCACCTATAAATAGTTCATAATTAAGCTTAAATTGGCAGATTTCCCAAAAGAATCATAACTTGACGAAACGTCCGTAGAACTTCATAAAAACGATCATAAAAGAGCCCCGAGATGGTTACCTTAGCAAACCAAGTGTAAAGCTTGAATAAACACCAAGAAATACCAATTCCTATCTTTTGAAACCAGCTCCAAACGTGGTTTATCGAAGGGGAATATGGCTGCCACGCGTAGAGGTTGCGTTTCTAGGAACGAGGGCAAACTTTAGCGATAGAAATCACCAAAAATGCACCTTGATCACTCAAGAACTCTCTTGGAACCCTCCATTATGTTTTCTCACTGTTTCAGAACTGAAATAGCATTTTAAAACATGAAGTTGAGGCTTTAAATCGATTTTGACCCGACCCGGTTCGCGACCCGGTTTCTGCCAGACAGTCCGCGGTAAAACAGTTATAACTTTTTACTCCAAGATTGGTTGGACGTGAAGTTTTATGAGTTAGAAACTAGACTCAAAGACCTTCGATTTGGTATTTCGGGGGACTTCTAACTCTTTATATATTGAGAGAAAATCTCTAATACATTTGACCCAAAGTTCAAAAAGTTTATTAAAGAAACTTACGATAACTTTTGCCGACTTGCTTGACTTCAAAACTTATCATACGACCAAACAAATGGCCCCGACAATGAACTACCAGTCCTGACAAACCTTAAATGACTTGGGGCTGCTACAAACAAGCTGTAACGGTACAAGAAAGGAGAAAACTCATAAATGACCGGAATGGTCATTACACTATAGGACTTTGTTAGGCTTGTAATGTAGGTTCTGGGATGGGTATGGTATATTTGGAAAATAGTGACTATGTCCTCCTTGACACTATACTTACTTTTTGTTCCACTTTTCAAATTGCGCTATTTTTCTCCCTTATTCTCCCTGTTTGATATCTTTTCACTTAACTCAAGCTTCGGGTGTCGCTTTCATTACACTTCTGCACTTTTATTCCTCATCTTTTCATTTTTCTTTTTCTCTTTTTTTCTTTCGTAGCACACAAACCACACCCGTTACCTTCCTTCTTAACACTAACCCGATCTTTTCATACCTCAATATTCCTATTTACCCTTACAATAGCCATCTCAACTTAGGCGTTTAGCCTGAGTTGAGGTACACAATGTCCAATGAAGGACCACGGCCACAACAAAGGTTTACGAGAAATAAGGAAGGTGAACATGCTAATCAACAAAAAAGGATCAGTTCAGGCTCAAATTTAGGGATCAAAGGGAATCATTTTTCATTTGGTAGGTCATTTGGATTAAGTGGACTCCATTTAAAAATGGCCTATGATCATCTCCTAACCAAACTACTCTACAACCAAGGCAAGACTAACCAGGCAAGTTCTAGATTAATACATACAACAAGAACGAATACAAATCAGCTCACTCACACATGGCATAGAGTTTAGAAAAATGAATTACTAACTATCGGTTCATGCATTAGCTTAAGCTACTTATCAAATTCCTATACATGCTGTCATACACAGATCTATCAATGTAACACCCCAAAAATTGAACCAGCATTCTAAGTTGAAATTTTTGAAAAATCCTAAGTTTCTAGGAATCGGGGGTCAAAACCACGGACCGTGTTTTGAACCATGACTCGTGGAATAGAACCATGGTTTAGACTCTGTTGAAACCAACCTTTGGTCCAAGACCATGAGTACACTCTACAAACCTTAGTTTATTCTACGGACCATAAAATAGACTTATGGAACTCAGGTCTGAGATCAGTTCTATTCACACGAACCACGAGTGAACATTACGGACCATAGTCTATTTGATGGGTCATCCTGCTGATTCGTAGTTCCTCTTCTGCAGCTTGAATGCTGAGCCTAGGACTACAACTTAGGTCTATGAATCATAGTACATTCTATGAGTTTGTCTTGTTGACCCATGGTTTAGCTTCTGCAGTCTGTTCTTTTGGCCATGAACTATAAATGGAAACCACGAGTCGTGGTTTGGTCTACGACTCGTGGAATCCATCTGTGGTCCCTGAAAGTCAATTTTTTTTCAACTTTTTCCTAATTATGTTACAGGGGTATTTTAGTCATACCTATCCTTTTAACTCCTAAATAATGTCATTTTGACTATTTCTAGAAGGGTTTCTACCCCTCCATCTTGCCTAAGTCTTCCATTATCCCTCATTCATCTACCAAATTGGTAAAAGAACTCCTTTAAGCTCCAAGTCTCAAGCTCCAAGTTCAAGTCTCCTTTTCTTTTCAATTTCAAGTGGGTTAGCTTCGATCAAGGTATGTGGGTATTCGACCATGGGTTTCTTTCACTCTTGTTCCCTAAACCCCTAATTTTTATTTTGATTTCATGAACTTTCAAATTTGGGTTCTTACCCAATTCTTATGGGTTTTGCTATAAATTGTCTTCTCATGATTCTATTATGAAATTTATATAAAATTTCATGATTTTTCTTGGGTTTTTACATGTGAACTCCTACTTCATGAGTTGAAAGCCAATTATGGTAAATCCTACATGCATGAATTGATTTAAGTAAATTGGGGATTTGATAGCATGTTTTTAAATGGATTTTCAAGCAAGTGCATATCTAGCTCCTATGTCCTATGAAAATATATGTTATTATGAAGTTGAACTAGAGTCATGCAAGTTTTCAAGTTATGAATTATTATGCAAGGCAAGACACTCGATGTGCCATTAATTCTCATGAATTATTTTCTAAACCAAAATTTATGAGTGGTATGAAGATTCAGGTTATGAACATGTTTATGAACAAGTTTTGACATCTAGATATGTCACATGTATGTGAGCCTCATGCTATATATATACATATGTTTTGGAAGTAGTATTTAGCATCGAGTTAGACCAGGTGAGAGTACCCTAAGTCCTAAAACTATATGCCACTGTAGGTTCCTTTTATGGCTTATGACAGGATCTTGGTATGACATGGTTCTAACTTTGGACAGTTAGGATAGCCTTTTTCAGTGTGGGTGCATGACACTGGACTCCATGTAGCTCAACATGGTTTATGTCGGTTAAGAGAAACTCCCACATGATTATTTTTAAGTTATGAAGTTATATGATACTTTACTTTGAATCTTGACTTTACTTCATGTCTTATGTCTTATATATTGATAATTTCTTATGTTATCTCTTTTTATGAATGAGTTTATCTTAAGCATGTTTTAAGTATGTTTTTATCATTATCATGCATAGCTCACATACTTGGTACATCCAATAATACTGATGCATACTTTGTGTTGCATCCTCCTGATGATGCAGATTCAAGTTCCCTCCCCCAGGCACATAGCTAGAGACCGCAAACCATTTCCAGTTAGTATTGGTGAGTCCTCATTGTTCGAGGGCTAGTTATGATTCTAGCTAGTTTTTGGTTATTTACTTCCATACCTTGAGTTAGCTAGGTTTTTGTTCTAGCAACTCCTTATGTCATGTGTAGAGGCTTTTCAGACATAGACAATATTCGAGTCTCTTGTTTCGGATTGTGTTTCATCTTGACTTATCATTTATGTGTTGGGTTGCCTAACTTTCTATTTATGCTTCCGCTATGTTTCCTTTATGAATGACTATGTATGCTATGACCAAGGGTTAAGTTGGGACACTCGTGGTCCTGGGTCCCATGTTACGTCTAGGGGGTAACCTCGGGGAGTGACAAACTCTGTATTTGAGCATCAGGTTCAAGAGTCCTAGAGTCTCTGAAAGCCACATCAAGTAGTGTCTTTTTCATGGGTGTAAAGCATGCCACACTTATGAAGGGGAGGCTATGAGGTGTTTTAGGAAAAACTTCACTTCTTCATGTTCACTATCGTGCGATAGAGTTTAACTCTATTTACCCTTCTAATCTATTTCATACGCATTTTAGATAAATCATTCACAAAGAAACCCCAAGAGGAATGTTAATCCTCCTATTGCAGACCACGAGGTTATGAATGCAGAGTTTAGGGAAGCCATTCGTATGTTGGCTCAAGCCATGACTGCTCAATTGAATAAGAAAGAAAAACTGAAGAAGAGAAAGAGGAAGAACAAGAAGAGCAGGACATGGAACCATGACTCTAGTCAGCAAAAAATGAGTAGTAGGGACTGATCATCTTTTCAGCAGAAGTCATTCGGACCAACCCTATCCCCAGTTAGACACCTGCACTCGATTCTCATTCATGTCATTAAAGGGCTCCGAGGGCCTTGAGGTACCCTTGTTGTAGTAGCTGTGGTAAGTTTCACCTTGGTGAGTACCTTGTTGGCAAAGAGGGTTGTTTTAGGTGTGGGAAGTTAGGCCATAGGATCAAGGATTTCCCCTCAGCTAAGCGGAGAAAAAGTTGTGTTCAACTGCAAAACCTATTCCTTTCATTGCCTAGACAGTCGGGTCAGAGTATTCCTCCAGAAGATGAATCAGGTATGTCAATAGATTTCTCCTTTATGCATCTATAGTCCCTGGAACTCTATTCTTTCTTGGTTCTGAGTTTTCTTAACCTAGAATAAAGTGGAGATAATAGGGTTGAGACCTAGACTTTTAGGCAAAGGAGATTCTTAGACTATAGAAAGAAGGGGGTATTCATGATAAATTATGGAGTAGTGTATGTTCTGTTAGGGTAAAATGATCATGGTTCCATTTAGAGAGTAGCGAGAGGTTCACAGACTTAGAAAGGTAGTATGAATCTAATCGGGAGATGGTGGGATGTAGAATAAGTCAGATTTTGGATGCTTAGGTAGCAATGTTTTTGGGTGTGAGAACAAAGATAGGAGGGGAGACAGAAGCTTATTTCCATCCTAGTGTCCTAAGTATACTTCTACCATTACGATACCTTTTTGCATGCCTTGTGTGTTAGCGACATGGTCCTATTTCAGATTTACGCACTCCATTTAGATTCACGCTCATGTTCAGATTCTAGAATGATAAGTGATTGCTTTAGACAGTGATTCTACTCTTATCCTGCGATTCTATAAATTCCAGCTTTATGCCCTAAGGTTTGTTATCTATGTAAACTCATGTCTCTTAGTATGCTCGGTCCTATTTGCTCAGTTCATTCTTCATACATGCCTCTATGGATAATGAAGTCATGATACATCATGTATATGCTCAGACCTAATTCTTAAAATGGTTCACGCTTATGATTTCCTTGCTCTAAAGCCCTTTGACTTTTTCTTGGGTGACGAGGGGTGGCGATCCCCACTATTCATACCTTACGTGCCTTGTATATGAATCACTCATACCTATTGCGTTCAATTCCCCAAGCCTCACCTTGAGTAGCTTGATCACGCTAAGTGTAAGTCAAGATTAATCCATAATCCTCCATTCGTGATGGTCACGCTCCCACTCTTTTCTTTCAGTGAATCTGGTGTATGTTGTTATAAGTGTTAGGGGAGAAGGCCTTGTAGTAGCCTAGCTGGGAGGTAGCAAATTTCTTTTCCTTGTTAGTGTACTTTTTCCACCTTAGTTTCTAGGTGTGGGTGAATTGTGAGATAAGGATTATTCGTGCAAAATAGTTAGATGAGGAATTATGGTATGTCCCCTTGTAGAAGTTCTCGAAATTTCAAATCCTAATATGCCAGGGAAGAGGAGAGAAGTCTTAAATAGGGTAAGCTACGAAACCCTAAGGTGACCATAGTTATAAGCTTGAATATCGTGATGGGATACATGTGGATCTTGTTTTGTGCAACTAGTGACCCTTTTGATTGGGAGCCCTAGGTTAGTTGGTTGTTGTGATAAAAAGGAATACTATTCTTAGGAGATAACTCTAGATGCAAGAGATTATGTCGAGATGGGCTTGGACTTGGTGGAAGCAGGTAGTTAGACTCAAACCTTAGTATCTTTATGGGCGCTGGTGAGAACTGTAGTTGCTTATGGTTAGTGTGGTGTTTAGAAGGGTTAATGTAGATAGAATGGTTTTCCTCGGATGAAAAGCTGCCAAACGTGTTGTTAAGGCGGGAAGAGTCTTGTTCTTACTCCCTGCCCAGAATGCTCATATTTTATGTGCAGTAGCTTTATATTCCAGTATGTTAGACCCCTCATATCAAATTGGTTTAGACCTGCCGGTGTTTATTTCAAAGGACAGTGGGTCCTATGCCTAGTTCAGCCCTTGGCGGTAAGTTCAGTTGGAAGGAAATGGTTCCTCGTATAGTTCTTCTCTCTATTTGACATCCCTTTCATCTAACTACAATTTCTAAGAAGGAGTTCGTTATTTATGAGTTTCAGTTATGTCCCATCATCTGTTCTTACATTCTCAACATGCATACGTGTCTCATGAATCTAGCTCAGTTTTTATTTCAATCAGAAGTTGGTTACCACGATAATACTTCAGCTTTTACAACTCAGTTGAAGGAGCTACTTGGGAAGCAGAATCATCCATGAAGGCCAAGTACCCTCATCCTTTTCCTTCCGATCCCGTTTCAGCTTGAGGTAGTAGTTCCATCCTTAGTATGTCCCTCCAATTCTATTCCAACAATTTCTCTCATGATCCTAGCATGTATTTTGTTGATTCTATTCCAAATTCGAAGTTGATTCAGTCATGTTTTAAGTGGAAAAGTTCATTTTCATGTTTATTCTTCAGTTTTCCTATTTTGTTGTTATTTGGTTGGGCTATTATCTCTCATGTTTTCCTTGCTTAGTCTTCATTCGAGGATGAATGATCCCAAGGAGGAGATATTGTAACACCCTGGAAATCGAACCAACATTCTACGTTGAAATTTCTGAAAAAGCCTAAGTTTCCAGGAATCACGGGTCCAAACCACGAACAATGGTTTGAACCATGCCTCGTGGAATGGAACTGTGGTTTAGAATCTGTAGAAACCAACCTCTGGTCTGAGACCATGAGTACACTCTACATACCATAGTTTGTTCTATGATCACTAAGTAGAATCGTGGAACTCAGGTCTGAGATCAGTTCTATTCCCAGGAACCACGAGTGAACATTACGGACCGTAGTCTATTCGATGGGTAATCCTGTTTACTCGTAGTTCCTCTCCTGCAGCTTGAATGCTGAGCCTAGAACTATGACTTAGGTCTACGAATCGTAGTCCATTCTATGGGTCCATCATGTTGACCCATAGTTTTGCTTCTTCAGCCTGTTCTTTTGTCTAGGAACTACGAATGGAAACCACGAGCCGTGGTTTGGTCTATGACTCGTGGAATCCATCCGTGGTCCCTGAAAGTCAATTTTTTACCAACTTTTTCCTAATTATGTTCCAGGGCTATTTTAGTCATTATCCATCCTTTTAACTCCTAAATCATGTTGTTTTGACTATTTCTAGAACGGTTTCTATAACTATTTAGCCCAAGTCTTCCATTATCCCTCATTCATCTACCAAATTGGGAAAAGAACTCCTTCAAGCTCCAAGTCTCAAGCTTCAAGTTCAAGTCTCCTTTTCTTTTCAATTTCAAGTGGGTAGCATCAATCAAGGTATGTGGGTATTCAACAATGGGTTTCCTTCACCCTAGCCCAAAATCCCTAATTTCTATTTTGATTTCATGAACTTTCAAATTAGGGTTCTTACCCAATTCTTATGGGTTTTGCTATAAAATGCCATCTCATGATTCTATTATGAAATTTATATAAAATTGCGTGATTTTTCATGGGTTTTTACATGTGAACTCCTACTTCATGAATTGAAAGCCAACTATGGTAAATCCTACATGCATGAATTGATTTAAGTAAATTGGTATTTGA
Source organism: Jaltomata sinuosa (assembly GCA_003996215.1). Taxonomy (NCBI): domain Eukaryota; kingdom Viridiplantae; phylum Streptophyta; class Magnoliopsida; order Solanales; family Solanaceae; genus Jaltomata; species Jaltomata sinuosa. The sequence continues at coordinate 21,660 of QJPP01005868.1, read as the reverse complement.
TAGCATGTTTTTCATAGATTTTCAAGCAAGTGCATGTCTAGTTCCTATGTTCTATGAAAATATATATTATTATGAAGTTGAACTAGAATTATGCATGTTTTCAAGTTATGATTCTGCAAGGAAAGACACCAGATGTGCCATCAATGCTCATGAATTATTTTCTAAACCAAGATTCGTGAGTAGTATGAATATCCGGGTTATGAACATGTTTTTGAATAAGTTTTGACATCTAGATATGTCACATGTATGTGAGCCTCATGCTATATATATACATATGTTTTGGGAGTAGTATTTAGCATCGAGTTAGACCGGGTGAGAGTACCCTTAGTCCCAAAACTACGTGCCACAGTAGGTGCCCTCTGTGGCTTATGACAGGATCCTAGTATGACATGGTTCTAACTTTATGAGTTAGGACAACCTTTTTCAGTGTGGGTGCATGAAACTGGACTCCATGTAGCTTAGCATGGTTTATGTTGGATAAGAAAAACTCCCACATGATTATTTTCAAGTTATGATGTTATATGATACTTTACTTTTAATCTTGACTTTACTTCATGTTTTATGTCTTATATCTTGATAATTTCTTATGCTATCTCTTTTTATGAACGAGATCATCTTAAGCATATTTTAAGTATATTTTTATCATGATAATGCATATCTCACATACGCAGTACATCCTATAGTACTGACACATACTTTGTGCTACATCCTCTTGATGATGCAGATTCAGGTTCCCTCCCTCAGGCACATGGCTAGAGACCGCAGGCCATTTCCAGTCAGTGTTGGTGAGTCCTCATTGTTCGAGGGATATTTATGATACTCGCTAGTTTTTAGTTATTTACTTCCATGCCTTGAGTTAGCTAGGGTCTTGTCCTAGCAACTTCTTATGTCATGTGTAGAGGTTTTTCAGACATAGAAAATATTTTAGTCTCTTGTTTCGGATTGTCTTTCATCTTGACTATCATTTATGTGTTGGGTTGCCCAACTTTCTATTTATGCTTCAGCCATGTTTCCTTTATGAATGACTGAGTATGCTATGAACAAGGGTTAACTTGGGACACTCATGGTCTCGGGTCCCGTGATACGTCCAGGGGGTAGCCTCGGGGCATTACAATCAAGGTCAGTCTTAACAAACTTACTGCACAAAAAATTTGGAGGGTCTCTATTTTTGCCACCATTATCAAAATAAGACCACATACTGCATTAAGTTCCTATTTTTCTTTCACAAACACACATCATATTCTAAACATGCTAGTTCAACAGAAATTAAAAATCCTTAGAAAAAGAACACAACAAGAACCCCAAAGATGCGGGTACCTTGTGGATACCCTCATGGGTTACCTCCCATGCAATGCATGAATTAACATTGTGGCATGATGCAAGTTTTTTGGTGCCAGAGCAGCTTCATCAGTTGTCTCTTCTACAATAAGGTCTGGAGAAATTACCTATGTGGTGCCCGTAACACCACTTCCTGAGCCACCAGTACCAATAGCATCAACTCAAATCTTGTGGATGGCTAGGGATTATTTGCACACAAGTGTGTCCTCTTTCTTTCTCGTCTTTTTGGCTCTTTCCTCCATACTCTTCAATGATTTTGGGCTCAATGGAGCATCCTCACCCTCTTCTCGAACCTTTTTATCTTTTCTCCTTCTTTTTTTTATAGGCTCCGTAGGACTACCCAATGCCTCTTATTCCTTATCAGCATCTTTCTTTTGGAGGTCAAGATGTGCGTAGTCCCACAAATTTATCATTGGTGCAATTGGCGCTTGTGGCATGACTACTTAAGAGTCAGAATACATATAGGGCATGTGTACCTTTAACTCATCAACATCTACTTAGAGTGCTGCTATCTACTCTTTCATCTCTGTAAGTTTAGCTGTGCCCATATCATTTAGCTTTTCGTCGATCCTCTCTTCCATTAAATTTATTCAGCCATGCACATCAGTAAAAGGTGTTACGGCTCTTTGTATAGAGGCATCAATAATTGCTTGGAAGTGTTCAACAAACTCTTTCATCTTTTGTTCTAGTTGTGTTGTGGTCTGAACAGTATTGGCAAAATTCATCAGATGAAAGGCATAGACTGAAGTCGGATCCTCCAATAGAGGTGCAACAAAACTGAAAGGGGCTGCTAGAGTCTCTGGGATAGAGGTGTCAACCCCCCGAGGAGTCAACAATTATGTACTGCGAGGGCATCTCGAATAAACCGTAACTTCTTCCCTTGAAGATGGAGTTTCCTCATTCAGGCTACCCTTAGGAGTAGGCAAACAAGTCAAATAAGGCACTACCTCCGCTGGCACCACAAAAGAATAATGGATTGTGGTAGGTCGGGCTGATTCTGAAGTGCTACCCATGACCATAGTTTTTGTATCATCTTTAGACCTATTAGGATGATGGGTTTGGGTAGCACACTCCCCATGATCAATACAAGTATATTATTGGAAACCCATATCATTACACATCTCAGTCAACAGGCAAGGGAAAGGGTATGAAGAACTGAGTTTTGTAACTCGATCCTTTATCTCCTCAGCTATGATTCTCCCAATATCGAGCTTATACTTAGACAACAGGCTGGCCACCATAACTGCTCTATCTATATTCAACTAATTATCTCCATTTGTCAGCATAATCTGGAGCTGCACAATTGCCCACCAAGATTTTCCCTTAAATTTCAGGAATGCTTTGGTGATTTGTGGCTTGTCGTGATAGAGCCACCTTGGATTTCCGATCGGTGTCAGTACCTTGTCCAACCACTTAGTATGCTCAGCCTCATTCATCATCTTGCACCTGAAGTCATATTCTCATGTATAAGAAGGTGCAACATACTCGGGTCCATAGAGAAATTTGTTTATGATTTTGGCCGAGATGTTTATCGGGACACCTCGCATAGGGACGCTCTCAAGAGAGCGCAAGTATGATAATTTCTAACCCTACCAACATTGGCTCTCCTGGATGGCCTGATAATTACCATAGAACTCCCGCACAATGGTCGGCTGATAGTTGAGGAGTGGCTTGTTGGTCCAGCCCATGTTATAGTGTCAGAAGTACTCCTCTAGCTTAGGAATGTCTTTCAGCCTGAAGGAGTCTATCCTCCACTCTTCAGCAATATGGCATCTCATGTTCCCCTTAACCACTATCCCAAGCTCGTTGTCAAAGATCTTATGCGACCCTTTAACATTCCACCTAGCTTCTTCCCAAAGTTGGATATCTTTGGATGTGAGGATTAGTGATATCCTGGGAGCTCCGGGAGTAGGAGGGGTCATCCCCTTTTTAGGAGTGGTGATTTTTGTGTCGATCTCAGTACAACCCTCTTCAACCTTTCCAGAACTTGACTGTGATGCAACCTCCAAACTGGACTCCATTTTTTTGCCACTTGAAACATGGATGGCAGAGTCATGTCCTCTTTTTGCCGATGAAGGAGCAGTGTCACTGTCCTTTTCTGAATGGCTGATCCGAAATATGATCCTTCCCCCTCTTCAAACTTGGGGGAAGTTTGTTCTGATGCTTGCTCTTTCTCGGGTGTATCACCTTTTCCCTTGCCGGAGTGAGAAGAAGATGATACCACAAGCTTTTTCTTTGTCAGCCGAATAAGGGGGATGTTGTCTAGGCCACTCTTCTCGCCTTCCAAATTAGATTGATCCTTCAGGTGAGTAGTAAGACCTTTCTCTTTTTCTTTTTGGGTTCCCCCTCATCGTAGTGGAGTAGAATTTTTTAAATTTTTTTAGCCACCCACGGGCATGAGCGGTCTGACGACCCATAGGAATGGGCGTCGGGATGAGGCAGTGAGTTTTTAAGGACTTTTTTGTCCTCCCACAGTGGCTTGCAATAGGCGTGGGAGGTACAACGTGCCATTAGGATCGGGCACTTGGATTGGACAGTGGCTATTTCAGGTCTTGATCAACTCCTACGCCCAACTCTGACGACTGTCGTACCTCCAACGTCCCATTAGCTTTGCCCATGGGATCATAAAAGCACATATTTTGTCTCTCCCACTTTCATTTTTTCCACATTTACTTCATCTCTCCCAAACAATCAACATACATAAATCATGAATAATGTTTCTACACACCATTAACGCAATCAACAAAACCCTAGTTCCCTATTTTTATCAATTTACATTCATACAAGTACACATATGCAAAGTTCAAATCTAGGGTTTTCCATGATCACTTAAGAAAACATGCTCTTGCTTAATTAAGAACCCATAGATACTACAACACCAAGAAATAATGGAAACCCGTGAGAAAAGAACTTAAGCTTGGTGTGCATTATATCTTTTAAAAAATGATTCTTGGATGCTTGTACGAACTTGCCCAATGTGCCTTTGTGATCCTCTATTTATATAGGGAAGTGGGGGAGTGATTTGCGGTGGTAAGTAGTGTAGAGGGGACGTGATCGTGGGTGATAGATGTGAGAAGAGGGAGAAATTTTAAAGTGGAGGGAGTTTGAGTGTTTGACCTCAATTGAATGAGGTCAAATTTCTAATTAGATGCGGTGAAGGGGAAACGGAAACCAAGTCGATTTGGGTCAGCTAAAATATTTAAAAAAATTAAAAATTGATTGACCCTTTGACTGACCCAAATGATGGGCTAGCGCGATGCCCTTGGGGAATGCAAAGTCCTATTGCAATGGACTTATCTGGGCATTAGAGACCCTATTTCCCATGCCCATTGAGGCTGCGATAGCCCGTCGTGGCCGACCGTGCGAATGGGATAGTGGAATTTCCTTTGATATTCCAATTCGCATGACTATTTCCATGGGTGTGGTACCTACGACATCCCATCATATGAGCCCATGAGACTCTTTTTCTGCAGATTTTCCTCTCTTCAACTCCACCAACTCCTGCATACATAAACAATTATTAGTTCATGGGTTGCCTCCCATGCAGTGCCTGATTTGACGTTGCGACATGATGTAGGTCACTTGACTACTCAGACTTCATCAAGTTTCCTTAATGGGTTGCCTCCCATGCAGTGCCTGATTTAACATTGCGGCACGATACAGGTCACATGGTTAATCAGAATTCACCAAGCTCCCAAACTTCACCCACTTTGATTTCTTTAGTATTTCCCAAATAAGCTGTGACACGCTGATCATTTGCCTTGAACCTCTTGTCGGCATGATTCTCAAGCTCTATAGCAACATGTTGGGAAGCTTGCACCACTCAAAATGGCCCTATCCACTTAGACTTAAGCTTGCCTGGAAACAAGCGCAACTTTGAATTATAGAGTAGGACCAACTCGCCCGACTGAAAATCTTTCTTCTCAATTTTCTTATCATGGTACATTTTCATCTTCTCCGTGTACAGTGCTAAACACTCATATGCATTCAGGAGAAACTCATCAAGTTCATTTAATTGGCCAAGCTACTGATAGGATGCAACACACCAGTCTAGATTTAGCTTCTTAATAACCCACATGGCCTTGTCTTCAAGCTCCACCAGAAGATGAGAAACTTTTCCAAACACAAGCTTATAGGGTGACATACATATAGAAGTTTTATAGGTTGTCCGATATGCCCATAGGGCATCATCAAACTTCCTAGACCAATATGTTCTGTGGACATTCACCATCTTTGCAAGGATGGATTTTATCTCCCAATTTGAGACCTTTACTTTCCCACTTTTCTGTGGATGATAAGGTGTCACCACATTTTGCCTTACCCCATATTTCTCAAGTAGAGCCCTAAATAACTTATTACAAAAATGAGACCCTCCATCACTGATAATTGCCCGTGTTGTGCCAAATCTTCAGAAGATATTCCTTTTCAATAATGTTGTGACACTCTTCCCTTTATTGTTGGGAAGCACTACTACCTCCACCCATTTTGACACATATTCAACAGCAACCAATATATACCTCATGCCATTCAACATCACAAAAGGCCCCATGAAATTGATTCCAAATATATCAAACAATTCAATAACTAGGATAGGAGTTAGAGGAAGCTCATCTTTCCTTGATATTCCCCATTCCCTTTGGCATCAATTACAGGCCCTCGCGTATTCATGATCATCCTTATGGAGGGCCGACCAGTAGTAGCCACATTGTAAGATCTTGTGGGCTTTTCGGGTGGCACCATGATGTCCTCTTACATGAGAGGAGTGGCACGCCTCAAGGATATCTTCCATCTCAGTTTCAGCTATCCATCTATGAATCATGGTGTCACCATATACCCAAAACAAATAAGGATCTTCCCAGAAAAACTTGTTCACATCAGACATGAACTTCCTCCGCTGATGGACTGTCAGGTCCGGAGGAACTATATCACTTGCTAAGTAGTTAGCAATGCCTGCATACCATGGGATCACATCCTGAGAAGCAACCAATACTTATTCATATGGGAAGGAATCATCAATCTCAAGCTCATCTTTCAGCTGCAACATCACCTCATCTTCAAGTCTGGACAAGTGATCAGCTACCTGATTTTCTGTACCTTTGCAATCCTTCACTTCAAAGTCAAATTCTTGTAATAGTAGCACGTAATGAATCAATTTAGGCTTTGCATACTTTTTTTCCATGAGATACTTAAGAGTTGCATGGTCTGTATGACAATTACCTTGGTGCAAAGCAAGTAAGATCTAAACTTCTCAAATGCAAATACCGCAGCTAGCAACTCCTGTTCAATCATGACATAGTTCTTCTAGGTGAGGTTAGTTGCTTTACTAGCATAGTAAATGGGGTGTAGAATCTTCTCATGTCTCTGACCTAGGACTGCTCCTAACACCACTCCACTAGCATCACACATCACCTCAAATGGCTCTGACCAATCAGGCGCAACAATAATAGGGGATAAGATCAAATGCAACTTTAGGCACTCAAATGCCTTCAAGCATGCCTCATGAAACACAAACTTCACATCCTTCTCTAACAGTTTGCACAAGGGATGTGCAATCTTTTAGAAGTTCTTTATAAACCTATGATAGAACCCAGAATGCCCTAAGAAACTTCGAATACCCTTCACTGAAATTGGAGAAGGAAATTTTTCAATCACCTCTATCTTGGCCTTGTCAACCTCAATTTCTTTTTTAGAAATCATATGGCCCAATACAATACCTTCTTTGACCATAAAATGGCACTTTTTCCAGTTCAGTACCAAGTTGCAATGTTCACATTTTTGCAGCATACAACTCAGATGGGATAAATATTCATCAAAAGAATCACCAAAAATAGAGAAATCATCCATGAATACCTCAATAGTGTCCTCCACTATGTCAGATAATATTGACATCATACATCTTCGAAAGGTTTCTAGTGCATTGCATAATCCAAACGACATCCTCTTAAAAGAGAACGTCCCATATGGACAAGTGAAAGTAGTCTTCTCTTAGTCTTCAGGAGAAATCAAAATTTGATTGTAGCCTGAGTACCCATCAAGAAAATAGTACCATCCATTACCAGCAAGACGTTCAAACATCTGATCTATGAATGGCATCAGAAAATGATCCTTCTTAGTCCATGAGTTCAACTTTTTATAATCCATGCAAACATGTCAGCCTGTAACTAGTCTCATAGGAATTAGCTCATTCTTAGCACCGGGAACCACAATGATTCTACTTTTGTTCGGTACACACTGAATTAGGCTCACCCACTTGCTGTCCGCAATAGGGTAATCTACGACTGCATCTAGACACTTTATGATCTCTTTCTTAACAACTTCTTGCATATGATGATTCAACCTATGCTGATGCTCAATACTTGGAACAAAATTTAGCTCAAGCTAAAGTTTGTGCGTGCATATGCCTAGTGGGATACCAATAATGTCCGCAATAGACCGTCCAATGGCCCTTTTAAACTTCTTCAATATAGACACAAGATCCTCAACTTCTCCTTCTCCTAAATCAACATCAATAATCATAGGCAAGGTGTTGTTGACTCCCAAGAAAACATATTGTAAGTGTGATAGAAGTGCCTTGAGCTCCAGGACTGAAGGCTCCTCAATAGAAGGTTTGGATAGTGGGGTCACTCTATTCTTCAAGTCTAGATAAAGCTTATTTAGAGCATAATAGTAAGATCTCATACCAGCAATCACTTCAACCATGTCAGCATACTCATCAATGTCATCCTTATAAAAGTTCATGATCACGGATGCATGTGCTTCAACGCCAAGCTCTCCTCAACCGGGACTGATAACTTCTCTTCATCCAAAACATCAATGACTTAGACCACCCGCATATCATTATGGTGCTTCATAGATTGGCACAGGTTAAAAGTAACTTCCTTATCATTTAGCCTGAATTTCATCTGCCCTGTTTCTAAGTCAACTAAATCAAGTCCTGTGGCAAGGAATGGTTACCCCAAGATGATGGAGACTCTAAAATCATAAAGTCCACTGGGAATATAAAGGTATCCACTTTCACAAGCACATCATACAAGATACCCACTAGCCTCTTCACAGTGCGATCTGCCATCAATAGTCACATAGTCATTGTGTGGGGGATCCTAAGACCAACTGTCTAAATACTGCTAAAGGCATTAAATTAATGCTCGCACCCAAGTCACATAGCACCTTGTCAAAATAGAATGCCCCAATCATGCACGAAATAGTGAAGGCTCCAGGGTTCTCTCTTTTCTGCATAAGAGAATGGGAAGTTATTGCACTATAATGGTGCAAATTATCTGCAGGCTCAAAACTGACCGTTCTCTTCTTTGTCACCAGTCCTTCATGATCTTGGCATATCCAGGCCTCTACTCTAAAGCCTCAACCAAAGAAATATTAACCGAAAGTTGCTTCAACATAGAGATGAATATTCTGTACTTTCCTTCTTTACCCTTCTTAGCTAGTCTATGTGGTAAAGGAGTAGGAGGTCGAGGCATAGGCTTTACAACTTTAGTTACCTTCTTCTCCTTCTTATTGGTTCTAGTTTTCTCTTTATTTACCTTTTCTCATCACTCTTTACCTCAGACTCAACCGCAACTTCAACTTCATTGTTATTAGGCTTAGTTTGCTCCTCAATTACTATAGGTATAGGAGGGTCAATAGTCTTCTTTCTTCTTCGAGTAGTCATACCATCCAATGTCTATAATTCTTTGGATTCTGAACTGTATCATTTGGAAGAGTACCCTTTTGACACTGATTTAGGGCTGCAGACATTTGGTTCATCTGCGTCTCAATCTACTTTATAGAGACTACATATGACTCTTCCTTCTGACTCATACCTGAGATGTCATCACGCATCTCATTCAAGGTACTATCAGTAGACTCAATCTTTTGTAACACTTTGGCTAACATATCCTTTACGGTTGGCTATTTAGGTGCTACTTCACGATTTCCCGGAGGGACATACAGTCCACTTCTATCATTCTTGTAGCCATCACTCTTATTCTAGTCACCATATCTATCTCTACCCCTGCTCCTATCTCTATATCCAGACCAGTTATAGTTGTCATATTTATCTCTGTTATTATTCCAATCTCTATTCCGGCCTTGGTTTCCTTGGCCATTGGCCTGAAAACCTGCCACTTGATCATTCATATAATTCACTTTTTCATCAGATTCGTGCCCATCTTATCTTTGTGACTTTCCTTGTGAACCTACAACATTCACCTTTTTCGCTCTATTATTAAGGATTTTCTTTGCGATCAGATCTATACTTGTCTTTAGTCCAACAACATCCTGTCTCAGCTCCTACAACTCCTACTAGTCTAAATATTTCCTAACAACATAAGTTCCTGCTGCACTCTCAAAGTCTATTGTATGCCAGTCCTTGTTCGTCTTCGTGAATCTGTCAAGCATCTCAGATGCTTTTGTGAAAGTTTTTCCCATGAACGCTCCCCTCGTGACTGTATCAGCAAATTCCTTAGTGTTTGCATTGAGTGCTCTATAGAAAATCTCCAATAAATGATCCAGAGGGATTCCATGATTCGGCACCTATTTCATCTTCTTATTGAACCTAATTCATATCTCATACATAGACTGTATGCTCAACTGCTTGAAGTTATATATCTCCTATTTGATCTTCAACATCTTTGATGGAAGGAAAAACCTCTCCAGAAACTGACTTATCAATTTCCTCCAAGTAAATATTAAAGCATAAGAAAGCTCGGTAAGCCACAATGTCACTTCTCCAGTCAAAGAAAATGGGAATAACCACAACCTGATAGCATCTTGGTCTACCATTGGGAGGTTGTACACCTTGCTGATTCTTACAAATTTAACCAAATGCAAATTTGCATTGTCAGTGGGCTTGCCAGAAAAAAGTCCTTTCAGTTTCAGTAGTTGTATCATAGTGCTAGTGATGTCAAACTTTATACAATCGGGCAGTAGTGGTAATACTATGGATCTTGTTATCCCTGTATCATTGATATTATCATTATCCTCCATATTTTAGCAAGGGATGTTTTGGGGTGGTTGAAGTTGGCGGCCTCTATGTCTTGTTAGTGCAATCGTATCTTAAGGCAAGTTGTGTCAGGCTACCTCATCCCTCGCAGCTTAAGCATTTATTGTTGCTTAATGAGCACCATTTTGCCTTGCTTGCCTTGCATTTTTAGCTACAATATTTTGATTTGCTAGGTCTCTGGCAATCTAAGAATCTTGCACGATTTGTGCTTCTTTGTCTGCCTATTTTTGCTGTTCTTCGGCCAATATCTGAGTTCTAGCCTCTTCAGGTGTCTCGAAAACTCCCTTCTTAACCATGTTTCTCAGAGTTTATGGGAGTTCAGGATCAAATGGAATCAGGGGATTGCCTTGACTCCTTCTACTGGGCATGCACAAGTGTGCAACCTATGGAACAAAAATAATAACAATAAATAAAGTAAAATCAAGAAATAAAGACTAATAGTGAAATAAACACAATCTCTCTTAATCCTAAACCGTATTCCTTGACAACGACGCTAAAATTTGATATGCCCAAATTACACCTCCAAAATAAGCATAAAACAGTCGATATTCAAATATAGAATCCAACAAAGGTTGGGGTGGATCCCATAGGAAATATGGTAGGACTAGGGTCAATTATATTTATTCGTGCTCTTAGCCATTTATTTCCCAGAAAGGGGGGGGGGTTAAAGTAAAAGTAATGTTTGTAACTAAGATTCGAATACGTAACAAAGTAACAGTTTTCAATTATTGTAATAAATAAGAGAAGCGACTAGGACAGTATTCCCCATGAGTTCATAATACAGTAAGGCATCATACCAGTAATCTAGTCTAGTGCTATGCATGTAAGATCGGTAAGTTCGGTTCTCCTAAGAGGATGGTTTCAAAAATAGAAGAATGTCACCACACAACTTGGTCACTCTATGGGCATTTTCTTTACTAACCCTTACCAGTGATCCATATGAGCTTTCCCCAGGCAAGTTCAAGCTAATTAGGTGAGGGTTGGTAGCCTCAACTCTCTGTTGTGTAATGCCTTTTCCCATTTACTACCCCTTTTGTCAAGCAAGTAGGAATAAGGTGAGTTCTAACATTGTCCAGCATTAAAAAGCAATAAAAATGAGAAAAAGAACAATACACGCATGAACACCTTCCTAGGATTACTAAGTACTTTGCCTACTTTGTTAATCCTTCATGGTTCTGACAACCCTAGTTGTGGATTTAGCTACACATAGTTGCAAGTGAACAATCATAATTGGATGAAGAGATCATGATTATAACTTACAAGATTAAGTAAGGAAAACCAGAATCTTTAATTCTCAAGAACACTTCAATAATCAAGAACAAGAATTCAATTCTCAAAAGTATGGAATAAAATCTGAACAATGTGTTATGATGTCTCTAAGTTGCATAACAATTGCCAAATAATTCATAACATACGAAATAAAACTTAAGGGAATGTATTTATAGACAAAACAGACCAAATCCTTACAGACTTAGGAGAGCTAGAACTTAATAGTTCTGATGAGCAAGTCCCATGGGCCATCGTTGGTGCTCATCGGACCTTCTATCAATTTTGCTCTATGTCATCTGCCTCATTCCCATAGGCTAGGCTGATGGTCTATCGTACGTGGTTGCCACGGGAGTTGTGGGCAACCCATCGGCTAATCCATCTTAGGTCTTAGTAGCTCTGTCCAATCCTGACGTGCATGTCCAATGTCCCATCGTGGCTCCTACAGGCATTGTGGTAGGACGTCAGACTTCACTTCTAGCCTTTAGCTCCACTGGTCCATTTCTATGGGCATTTGCGATGTCTGGTTGAAGCTCTGACGCCCATCCTAAATTGTTCATGGATGGGTTTTATGTTTCTAATGCCTGCTGTCTCATTCCAACATCTCTTCCCACAAGCCTTAGTGGATCCCACGGTCGTAAGCATGACTTTTCGCCCATAAAACAACAACTTTTCAGTGTTTTTGTCTTTCAAACACTTTTTCCTACACATGTAGCAAACGAGCATCATATCTAACAAAACACACTTATGAACTCCCAAAATCTTTAGTTTTAAGCATCAAAAGTGTCGTGAACCCTGACACATTAATAGTGGGTATAACTTATTGTTGTAAAGTCATAGTAGTTGAATTATTTAATGCGGATTGGTAGTCACGGTCATGACTGGGTTTGTCAGGTTGATGACTGGGAGTCTTGCTCATATACCCTGACTTGGACTGTACATGTTTGTCAATGTGGTCTAGCACATGTCTGGTAAAGGGGTTTAGTCAGGGAGGCTAAGTAAGAGTTTTGCAGTTTGTCCATTAAATTGGCTAAGGGTCAAGGGCAAAAGTTGTTTTCTTAGGATCTTGAGTGAGAGTAGCAGAACAACTAATAGGAATAGTTAGCAAATTTGAGTACAAAATCAGAACCAGTAAGGTATTTCTAGTATTGGCAAGATGGGGGGGGGGTTGAAGAGTATTAGTGTTATAAGGGGTCAGGTTATGACCATGATAGAAGGGTGGAATGGCTTCCACTGGTGGAGTTGGTAGTGGAATGAGGTATGAGGTTTAGGAAAGAGTGTAAGAAATTCATGGGTATTATACTTGGGTAGTAAAGGATGTTGACAAGGACATGGATCGTATAACTTTCATATTCTATGTTTCTTCTAAATATTACATGATATTATGTGGTGGATTTAGGATGATATTATTTGTACTGATACTGCTCTTGTTATGCCACTTGGTATAGTCTGGTTGTAGGATCACTAATGTTTCCTAGGTGAAAACGATGGTGATCTCCGACAGCTTCTACTTCTCTCTTTCCTATGGTGGGAGCTATGTCTTTTTTCGCTTTTGTATTCTCTTAGAAGCTTTTGTAGCTATTTAGACTAGTTCCTAGGGAGGGTTCTCATTGTTTTTGTAATGGATTTTATTGTACTAAAGTTTTGGTAACTGGTTTTAAATATTAAAGGTTTTTCTTATGTTTTCTTATTGACTTTCACATTACCTGTTTCAATCGGGTGGCAAGGGTTCTTCTATCTAGGTGTTAGAGTAAGTACCCGCACAGTCCGGTAGTTGGGTTGGGAGAATTTGGTATCAGAGCCTAGGTTATCGGTCTCCCAATACAAGAGAAAATGTCGAATAGATTCCTGTAAATTAGTGTGTTGACGTCCACATCTAATCTTCGGGAAGCTATGAAGCATTCTAGGAAATTGTTCCACTTCTTGTCTTCTTTCGTGTAGTTCATTACTTGCTTGTATGGTTTGAGTCCAATTGGTATCTCAACGAGGTAAGAGGATGTCATTTGACTCTAGCCGAAATGACACAAGCAAGGAAGTTGGAACTGGGAAGGTTCCAATTGGTATCTTGCCTTAGAGGCTATGTTAATGCATGGATGATCGTCTAACGGTCATCCATGAGACGAATAAAAGATAATGAACATGACTTGATTTAATGTTGAAGCTTGAGACTTGCTTATGTGCCTTGCATTACCTTTATGACTGCAAATGTGTGAGGTGTAATTGCTTGAATTACTGTGAATTTGTGGTCGGGGAAAGGTCATAACATGGTTATGTGTGATGGGTTAGTGATTAATTTATATGTGGTTAAACTGAAAATTTTATATTAAATGTTGGGCATGGACTTACCATTGGTAAAAATTGTAAGCGGACAAAATGAATTGTGACTGTGGGGATACTCTGGTTTCAGGACGATCGAGATTGGTTGGGAACCATGGGGGAAAGGGCTATTCTTGTATGATAGCGGGAATGTGATGTTATGATCTTTAGTGTCATTCATGTTGTGTCCAAATGCACACGCAAGTGAACATGGTCGTATAAGTAATATAGGATTGATCGAGAGTTCAAATATCGTACCCACATGGACTTGTCGATTAACTTTTTTACTAAATTAAACTAGTTCTAATTATTTATTCAAGCGGTAAATCTCAAAGAAATAGTTATTAACCAAAGTAAAAAGAAGAAGTTAACTAATGAACAATTAACCAAACAAAGAGCAGGTTTTTACATAATTAATATGATGAAATCGATCTAGGACTATGGATTCGCTAACAATCTTGTTAAGTAAGCACTTTTATTGACTTGTTTGTTTATCTAGTTGCTGACTTCGGGGTTGATTTTACAACTATGATCTTTCGAGCCTCTAATTGCCTATCCAGAATAGCATCATAACTACATCGTTGAGTGGGAATGTGACATCTTATTTTGCATGCTTTTATATATATTCCCGTATAAACCAAACAAGGAGTTCTAGGTATATTCCAATCCTAGTCGCAAACCTACTCTTTACGTTACAAAAGAGAGGTCTTGCTCCCTATATTCTTCATTCTATCCCAATAATTCTTCTTCCGAGTTCACTATCCCAATGATTATTCTTCCGAGTTCACAAATAGATTATAGATTTAATTTAATGGTCGCGAAACATTAAAATAATAAGAACAAGAATATGAGAACAACTAATGTGGTAAACAAATAATTGAATTAATCGTCTACTTCAACAATTATGTTGTTAGCTATCATAATCCTAGAATGAGAAGTTTAACTCCACATAGACATGGAGCAATTACAACAAATCATCCAAAGAAAAAACGTAAAATAAATAATAAAGGACAAGAAAAGATGAAACCAATATTCTCCGGCCTCCACGGCGTGATTTATAGAATATTTGTGTAAAAAACGTGATTTAGATGTATTTATAGAGTATGAGAAAATAACCACTTTTCCTACTCGCATTTGGAGTAAAATAAAGCTGGAAATTTTCCGGGTATGGTGCCTGGAGCGATGTGCCACCTATAGCACCACCGCCATCCTTCTGAAGTTTTAGGTCTGGGGCAGCGCGCCGCCATAGCCTCAACTTCACTCTTCTGAAGTTTTGGGTTTGGGGCAGCACCTTACCATAGCCCCACTACCCAGATTTTTTCTTTTGCTCTCTTTTTCTCCCAGAACTTTCCTAACTCCTTTCCAATGCTTTTATGCTTTCATTTGAGCTCTCATGGGTTGTGTTTCTCCACATTCTCCCTGCAAAGAATTTAATTACATATATTAGCTCATAATAAAGAATAGAAAAATAATCATAGGGATATACATCACTTTTGCCCTCAAAACAAGGCTAAAACATGGGTAAATACGGCAAACGGGTATATAAATATGCCAAATATCACCATCCCACACTTAAACCTTTGTTCGTCCTCGAATAAATCACTACACACCCTTCAAAATTTCACATCTTAAGATATCAAGTGAACAGGTCTGCTAACATCCAAGTTAACTAGATAGTTTAATCATGACCCATAATCCACTCAACATGCATACATCAATCATATTTTCATACACCCTTCATTGAAACCACACAACCTCTAAAACTAAATCTTCATATAAAATAAGGCCAACATGATTATGTGTAAATATAACCATCCTTAGTACACCAAATTCTCACCATTTTGTGCCCTCACATTTAAGAGATATGTCTTTTGCTCACATCATACATACATATTCAAATTTGGGGCATATAGATAAGAAATTCGCTCACTCTCTCAAAGAAAGTTTCATGCATACAAGACATATAATAGGTTTGCCCTTAGTGTAATATTCTATTAACAAAGCATCAAAAATGTAGGATCAAAAGGACTTTCACGGGTTGTAATGTCAGCTGACGGACGGTTAGGAACACTTTGGCCAATAGTGATTACTTTCCCTATGCACTTTAAGACGCTTACTTTAAACATTTTTACTCTTTTTCTTATATTACCTCAACTTCAACTTATATTCATGTTTTCCTTTAAGATCCCGCCTTTTCTTTTGGTTTATTGCCCTTAACCTTTATTCACTTATTGCTAGCAAGGAGATTTTTCTAACTTTTTTTTTGTTTTATTTGTTTTTCCTCTCCTTACTACCAACATACAAATTATTATTTACAAGGGCACCATATCTAATTCTTATTCTTACCACAACAACCTCACCCTATCTTTTTACCTTTCCTCTTTTCTTCCATTCTTCCTTTAAGTCTTTCAGCTACAAAGTGCACTAGGGACTCTTTGGATCATTAATATGGGGTAATCAAATAAAGAGGATAGGCTAATCATGGGACTAGTCAAAGAAATAGGCTTACGGCTTAAAGGGACTTAACTAAGAATAATATAAAGGGTGTCACAAACAATAGTCAAAAAGAAGTGGCTTACAAAGAAATGCCTTGATCATATCCCACAAGTCAACACTATGTTTCATTTCATACACACACAGGGCAAGTTCTAGATATCAAGATATGCAAGAAACACAACAAACACTTATTACACATGACACAATGGATCAAAAATGGATTCCTAAGACTTCATATTCAGAATACAACCAAATTGAATGAATTAACATTATTAAGCCCTTCTCTAGATTTTTGAGTCAAGTTAAAGAGCCTATGCGTCTCTAAATGAAGTTTCCTACTTTTTATGCTTCTTTTGAGTGAATTACCCATGATGTCTAGTGTATACTTGGGTGAAGCACCTAGCATTCAAAAGGCTATGGTTTCTAAACTTTCTTCTTCTTATGACTAATTTTTCCTCAAAACGGTCGTCATCCATCCATCATCGAGAAAATTTCTCTACCTATGATTAAAAAAAGTAAAAACTAATCCTAAAAAATAAAAATTACTCGGTTCAAAGGGCTCCCTCTTGGAAAAAAATTGAGTCCATAAGAAAAACAAAGGGGTGGATGAGATATGCCGCTAAAAAAACTTAATAATAATAAAAAATCTTTTTTATACTTATTTTTTTAGTCAAATGAAATAAAATCCTATGCCATTCTCACCCTTAAATCATAACTATCGGAAGATTTCCCACCCCACACTTAAAATCATACTTGATCCCGAAAGCAATTTACAGAAAAAAATGAAGAAAAAGGGTGAGAAATACTCCCTAAGACCCTCTAAGGCCTAGCTGACAACATGTTTTTTCAATTTTTATCAAGGGGAGAACAACCCCACACTTAAGCTTAAACCATGCTCCATAGATTTTAAATTCGGGTACTCAGACTTCCCCAAATCTGCAAAATCAAAACAAAAACAAAAATGTGACACTATAAAAAAAAAAAAAAGCTACAATACAAATTGGGTTACCTCCCAACAAGCGCCTAATTTAATGTTGCGGCACGACGCCATCACTTCACCACTTCTCTTTCCACTTAGAACTTATGAATTGTACCCCTAACTTTGAATAAACTTTTCTACTCCGTTCACGGGGTGGTGGTATAAATATTAAGGACCCAAGCAATAGATGTCGCATTCTACACTTCTTGGCACTAATATGAGGAATGTAATTCTTTGATTTTGGTACAACAAATTCAAGAATATGGAAACAATGTTCCTCTTCCTTACACTCTTTCATAGGTTCAGATGGCTCGATTAATATCTCACTAAACATAATGTGAAAAAATAATTAGAATGAGGCCCATGCACCCTAACTCATGAATTGTACTATTATTTACATCCTCGTGTTCACACATACTAGAGTCTTTAAAAATAATATTATCTACTTCCGCACATAACTCTAGAGTACTTTTCTCAACAGTGACAATACCAATAAAAGTATGATCGAGTTGTTGGCCTTCTAATTTTAGCTCCTTAAGTTGCCTTATTAACATCTTTTCTTCCTCACACAATTCATAACTAAATTGTTGAGTGTCAAATGCATCAACCTTTGCACTCAACTCATCATTTAAGTTGTGAATATCCACACCAAATCTAACAACCCCTTGTATGATCTTCATTCGTTCTTCCATAAAGTGTGATACCCCATCTAGAATTTTCATAATGTTACCCTCATATTCATCTAATAATTTCCTGCAAGAATCCGTACTATCAAAAGCATAAGAATCATTAGAACCATTATAATAAGTGCCCAAAGAAGGGTTATAACACATAGGACAATTTTTATATTGACCACCACACCATATAGAAATGTTCCAATTATAGATTTAGAAGGTCACGCCACTTATAACGTAAGATCAAAACACCTGAATATGTTTTCCATAGGTGAGGTCCTCCACAAATAAGACAAGGATCAATAAAATATGTGTAACCAACATTCAACTCATTCTTTTTCAAATATTCCATACCAAAAAAGTTGTAAAATATTACACACAAAAAAGAAAATAAAAATATCTATATAAATAAAATAAAATATATGCAAAACATAAATCAATAAAAAGAAAAAGTATAACTTAGATAAATAATTAATTTCTAAGTCCCAGGCAATGGCGCCAAAAATATATTGCGTCCAAATGCATACGCAAGCGTACGCGATTGTACAAGTAATATAGGATTGAGAGTCAAAAATTAACCAAACAAAGAGCAGGTTTTTACGTAATTAATATGATGAAATCGATCTGGAACTATGGATTCGCTAACAATCTTGGTAAGTAAGTAATTTCATTGACTTGTTTGTTTATCTAATTGCTGATTTCGGGGTTGATTTTACAACTATGGTCTTTCGATCCTCTAATTGCCTATCAATAATAGCATCACAACTACAACGTTGAGCGGGAATGCGACATCTTATTCTGCATGCTTTTATATATATTCCCGTATACACCAAACAAGGAGTTCTAGGTATATTCAAATCCTAGTCGCAAATCTACTCTTTACGTTACAAAAGAAAGGTCTTGCTCCCTATATTCTTCATTCTATCCCAATGATTCTTCTTCCGATTTCACAAAGAGATTATAGATTTATTTTAATTGTCGTGAAGCATTAAAATAGTAAGCACAAGAATATAAGAACAACTAATATGATAAACAAATAATTGAATTAATCGTCTACTTCAATAATTATGTAATTAGCTATCATAATCCTAGAACGAGAAGTTTAACTCCAAATAGACATGGAGCAATTACAACAAATTATTTAAAGAAAAAACGTAAAATAAATAATAAAGGAGAAGAAAAGATGAAACCAATATTCTCCGGCCTCCACTGCGGCTCCTAGATCTTCGTAGGTCCAAAGTTGTGTAAAAATTATGATTTGAGATGTATTTATAGAGTATGAGGAAATAACCCCTTTTCCTACTCGCATTTGGAGTAAAATAAAGCTAGAAATTTTTTGGGTTTGGTGCCTGGAGCAACGCGCCACCTATAGCGCCACCTCCATCCTTCTGAAGTTTTAGGTCTAGGGCAGCACGCCACTATAACTCCAGCTTTACTCTTCTGATGTTTTGGGTCTTGGGTAGCTCCCTACTATAGCCCCACAGCCTAGATTTTCTTCTTTTACTATTTTTTTCTCCAAGAACTTTGCTAACTCCTTTCCAGTGCTTTTATGCTTTCATTTTAGCTCTCATGGGTTATTTTTCTCCACATTCTCCCTGCAAAGCATCTAATCACATATATTAGGTTATAATCAAGAATATGCAAATAATCATAGGGATATACATCACTTTGCCCTTAAAGCAAGGCTAAAACATGGGTAAATGCGGCAAGCAGGCGTATAAATACGCCGAAGATCACCACCCCACACTTAAACCTTTGTTCTTCCTCGAACAAATCACTACACACCCTACAAAATTTCATATCTTAAGATATCAAGTGAACAGGTGTTCTCACACCCAAGTTAACTAGACAGTTTAATCATGACTCATAATCCACTCAACATGCATACATCAATCATATTTTCATAGACCCTTCATTGAAACCACACAACCTCTAAAATTGAATCTTCACGTAAAATAAGGCCAACATGATCATGTGTGAATATAGCCATCCTTAGTACACCAAATGTTCACCATTTTGTTCCATCACATTTAAGAGAGATGCCCTTTGCTCACATTATACATACATATTCAAATTTGGGGCATATAGATAAGAAATTTGCTTACTCTCTCAAAGAAAGTTTCATGCATACAAGACATACCATAGGCTTGCCGTTAGTGTAATACTCTATTGACAAAGCATCAAAATTGTAGGATCAAAAGGACTTTCACGGGTTGTATTGTAAGATAAGGGACGGGTAGGAACACTTTAGCCAATAGTGACTACTTTCCCTAAGTACTTTAAGACGCTTACTTTAAACTTTTTCACTCTTTTCCTTATATTACCTCAACTTTAACTTATGTTCATGTTTTCCTTCAAGCTTCCCCCTTTTCTTTTTGTTTATTTTCCTTAACCTTCATTCAGTTATTGCTAGCAGGGAGATTTTTTCTACTGTTTTTAATTTTTATTTGTTTTTCTCTCCTTACTACAAACATACAAATTATTTTTTACAAAGGAACTGTCACGACCCGATTTCTCGGTCATGATGGCACCTACAACCCCCGGTAGGTGAACCAATCCCTGTAGCCCAGAACAGTTAGTAATGGGCTACTATCCAATAAATAAGAGAACAAAACGAATAAAATAGATAACAGGTATATAAATATATACATATGCGGAAACTAAACCAAACCCCAAGACCTGGTATCATAGTACAGAGCCAAACTACATACATGGAGTGCAAATAAACCAAAACTATATATACAGATGTCTCTGAATGGTAATAGAGTACATGAAGCAAAAGATAACTAAAGCTAAGCTCCGATCGCCAAGAGCTCACCCTCAGCCTGAAGTAGTCCCCGACAGATCTCCAAGCACGAATCACAATGATCTAACGGCGATGGCCCACGCTAGGATCTGCACCCAAAGATGCAGGGGGTAGGGGTGAGCACCAAATGCGAAGCATAAGGTAACCAGTAGGTATCATAGGCCGACTGGGCACATATAAGATAAAAGCGCAGTAATAGACAGAATAGAAGCAAGTAGTCACAGAAATCAACGAAAGGTACACAGGAAACTAGCCCAGAGGGAAAACAACAGAACCACAGATGAGGCTAGTAAGCAGAATATACACACCAAAGGCACAGGTGAAAGTAAGAAACAACGCACCTGGGATCCTTGCAACAACAGTGTATACAAAATAAGTTTACGGAATGGACGGTATACCGGTAACCTCAAGTGTAATAAGAAGAGAGAAAGAGTAATAATAGGCATGCTCAAGACACATGAATCAAACTCAACTAATCATATCAATCTCAATCCAGAAACTAACAGTCCAGCAGTGACCAACCTCATACTATCCATAATAGAGAACAACTCTGTAAGTAAATAACAAAATCTACCTACAGTCCCCCGGCTGCCCATACAACCAAGGAACACAAACAAGTGAAAACAAACCCTCCGGCATCCCATACTACCGGAGCATACAATCAGCAAACAGCAAACAAGGGTGGAACCTCGAACCATGAATGAATATGATGCATGAAGATCTCAGTGCGCAATAAGTATCTCTGTATGTACCTCCTCCGGCGCCGATCCGGCCCAGCAGGTAGGTT
>QJPP01005867.1:0-51228 GCA_003996215.1 Jaltomata sinuosa | reverse complement strand
TCCTTCTTCTTCACGAAGAGAACAGAAGCACCCCAAGGTGACACACTAGGTCTAATAAACCCCTTAGCTAACAGATCCTGGAGCTGCTCCTTAAGCTCCCTCAACTCAGCAGGAGCCATACGGTAAGGAGAAATAGAAATGGGCCTAGTGCCCGGCTCCAACTCAATAGCAAAATCAATATCTCTCTCAGGTGGAGGGCCTGGCAGGTCGGTAGGAAACACATCGAGGAAGTCTCTAACCACAGGAACAGACTCAGGAGAAGTAGGGTCAGCACTAACATCTCGGACATATGCTAGATAAGCTAAACACCCACGGGAAATCAACTTCCTAGCTCGAAGACAAGAGATGATCCCAGATGGTGCATGGCTAACAGAACCCTGCCACACAACCGGGGATACACCGGGCACAACTATGGTAATGGTCTTGGCATAACAATCCAAAACCACACGGTGAGGGGATAACCAGTCCATGCCCAGTATCACATCAAAATCTAGCATATCAAGAATCATCAAATCACCCCAAGTCTCTGAATCACCAATAGATAGCATACAAGATCTCACAATCCGATCCACTACTAAAGAATCTCCTACTGGGGTCGAAACAGAAACAGGAACAGATAATGGCTCACTAGCCAACCCCAAACAAGGCACAAAGTAGGCAGATACATATGAACAAGTGGATCCAGGATCAAATAAAGCCATAGCAGACTGATGGCACACAGAAATCGTACCTGTAATCACAGCATCTGAGGACTCTGCCTCTGGTCTCCTAGGGACCACGTAAAACTGACGACGACCTACACCTGCCCGACCGCCATCCCTACCACCTGCTCTACCGCGTGGAGCACCACCTCTACTCAGACGACCACCCCCTCTAGCCGGAGGCTGAACTGCTCGTAAAGGCTCGGCCAACTGAACTCTACCCTACTGAGGGCAATCTCTAGCAAAATGACCCATCGCACCACAAGTAAAACAAGCCCCTAACGGCCTACTCAGTCGAGATGAACCAGAAGATCATGTATGACCACCACGACCTGATGCCCCAGAAACTGTACCCCTCGAAGACTTGCCGCCATAGCCCTGATGGCTGCTCTGACCCTACTCGAACTGGGTACTGCCAAAAGTCTGAAGGGAAGCCTGAACCGGTCGGCTGGACAGACCCTGGTGTTGCTGTGGCTGATAACTCCAGCTCCACTGGCCAGGACCTCTACCACCATATCTGGAACTACTATAGACACCCTGATGTCGATGCCTCTTATCTCTGGACCCCAGATCATGTCGTTGTAAGTCCTCCACAGTGCGGGCATAGTCTACAATAGCCTGAAATGACCGACCACAGGCGATCAATATCTCAGCTGGCTTCCTGATCTCTGGCCTCAAACCCCATACAAATCTGCGAATCTTATCTGCCTCGGTAGGAATGATCATAGCTCTGAACGGTGCTAGCTGATGAAAATGGGTCTCATACTCTGAGACAGTCGTAGACCCCTACATAAGGTGAGTAAACTGCTCCCTGCGATGCTCACGATCACTCTGAGGTAGGAACTTGGCCATAAAGGCCTCATAAAACTCAGACCAGGTCAAAGGAGGTGACGACGGTGGTCTACAAGCAACTTGGGCCCTCCACCATAACTTTGCTGGGCCCCCTAACTGATAGGTAGTATAACCAACCCCGTGAGTCTCCAACAAACCCAAATGATGCAACATCTCCTCACAGGTGGTAATAAAGTCATGTGGATCCTGTCCAGAAGTACCAGCAAACCTCGGAGGTGCTAACCTCAAAAATCTACCCAACGCCTTCTGCTCTGACTCTGTCATAGCTGGGCGAGGAGCAAGAGGCTGTGCAACAGATTGGACCGGAATGACCTCCGCACGGGGAGCCATAGTAGCAGGCTGCGCTCCTAAGCTCTGTGCACCCAGGGTTGCCCCCTGAGCGGGTGTCTGCGCCACCTCAGAAGGCCGCTCTCCAATCATACCCAAAAGTTGTAATAGTAACCCCCGAATATCTGGAGACTGAGCTGCGGCTGAAGCTGGCACAGAAGTGGGCACTAGAGCTGGTACTGGAGCTGGCGCTGGAGCTGGCGCTGGAGCTGGCACTGGAGCTGGTGCTGGAGCTGGTGCTGAAGCTGGTGCTCGAGCTGGTGCTGGAGCGAGAGGCTCATCTCCGCGTGATGCCGATGATCTCGTACGAACCATCTGCGGAAGAATGAAGTAGAAAAAATGAGATTTCCAGAAACTTCAGGGGTTCCACGTATGAAACAGAAGCAATGAGAGAGTCAAATTTCCTAAAATGTCACTGTAGCCTCCCAAAGATTGAGTACGGACGTTCCCGCCCTGATCCGCAGGACTCTACTAGACATTGGCTCCTATACCGATGACACTGATGAACCTAGGGCTCTGATACCAAGTTGTCACGATCCGATTTCTTGGTCATGATGGCACCTACAACCCCCGGTAGGTGAACCAATCCCCGTAGCCTAGGACAGTTAGTAATGGGCTACTATCTAACAAATAAGGGAACAAGACGAAGAGAATAGATAACAGGGATATATATATACATATACGGAAACTAAACCAAACCCCAAGACCTGGTATCATAGTATAGAGCCAAACTACATACATGGAGTTCAAATAATCCAAAATAATATATACAGATGTCTCTGAATGGTAATAGAGTACCTGAAGCAAAAGATGAACTAAAGCTAAGCTCCGATCGCCAAGAGCTCACCCTCAGTCTGAAGTAGTCCCCAACAGATCTCCAAGTATGAATCACAGCGATCTAACGGCGATGGCCCACGCTAGGATCTGCACCCAAAGATGCAGGGGGTAGGGTGAGCACCAAATGCGAAGCATAAGGTACCCAGTAGGTATCATAGGCCGACTGAGCACATATAAGATAAAAGCGTAGTAACAGACCGAATAGAAGACAGCAGTCACAGAAATCAATGAAAGGTACACAGGAACTAGCCCAGAGGGAAATCAACAGAACCACATGTGAGGCCAGTAAGCAGAATATACACACCATAGGCTTAGGTGGAAGTAAGAAATAACGCACCTGGGGTCCCTGCAATAACAGTGTATACAAAATAAGTTTACGAAATGGACGGTATACCGGTAACCTGAAGTGTAAAAAGAAGAGAGAAAGAGTAATGATAGGCATGCTCAGAGACATGAATCAAACTCAACTAATCATATCAATCTAAAATCCAGAAACTAACAGTCTAGCAGTAACCAATTTCATACTTAACGTAACAGGGAACAATTCTGTAAGTAAATAGCAAAATTCTACCTACAGTCCCCCGGACGCCCAAACAACCGAGGAACACAAACAAGTGAAAACAAGCCCTCCGTCATCCCATACTACCGGAGCGTACAATCAACAAACAACAAACAAGGGTGGAGCCTCAAACAATGAATGATATGATGCATGAAGATCTCAAGTGAAATGGTATCTCTGTATGTACCTCCTCCAGTGCCTATCGGGCCCAGCAGGTAGGTTCCATGGAAGGACACTGCCCGTATACCTCTACTCCGCCGTATACCCTTCCTCCGGTACAAAATATCTCAAAAACCCCTCCAAGGGTACCCGGGCATAACCGGGTCTAAACAGTAGAAAGTCATCTCAGGTGCTCGGTCCGACCGAGGCTAAAAATCATCTCAAGTAGCAAGAAAACTCAACTAGCACCCCGGCCCTGCCGAGTCTAGCGTTAATCGTAAAACTAGTGTTTTAAAACATAATTTTACTTTCTTTTACCCAGGAATATTCACAAGTTAAATCAAACCATTTCCCAAATCATTTCCATTAAAAACAGGCCTCCGGGGCCATGCAAGGTTAGAATATAGTGCCAGTAGGCCCGAAGCCAAAACCATAGTAAAACATAGATAAAACCTGTTTATATGCATGGAAATGGTATGATCACACACAATAGCTGCCCAGCAACTCACAATCAACCTATCGACCCTGCACAGGCCCACAGCTACTCAGCAAGCATAACCAGCCTAGAAGGATAATTCTATTCCCGGGACTCGCGGACATTCCCAAAATCCCACCTTCTATGTTCCAGAGTCAACAAGGCCTCACAGGACCACAAGGGTAAATAAAATATATCGGCAATTACTACAAGCAACGGAGGAACAAAAGTAGGCGGACATGAATAAAGCGGTCGAGGTCTGTGGTACCAACCTAATAAACCAACCTAAGGATGCCCATTAATACAATTTTATCCTATATATGCGGAGTCTAGGGAAAATAAACCGTAACCTACCTGTCGTCCGATGACAAGCTCGAACCTCTCCGAAAAGAAGCTCTGAAACGAAATCAAACTTGAACTCGAGCTTGAATAACTTGACGTAGATAATTGATTTTTCTTAATATCGCATCAAAATATTTTTCCACACCTAATTTCTTCAACCTATAAAGATACATATAGTAGTGGTATTCCTATATGCGTACAGGTGCTTATCCCTTTTGCTAAAGTCAGCAAAATATACATATGTATATGTAC
Source organism: Jaltomata sinuosa (assembly GCA_003996215.1). Lineage (NCBI taxonomy): Eukaryota > Viridiplantae > Streptophyta > Magnoliopsida > Solanales > Solanaceae > Jaltomata > Jaltomata sinuosa. Next base: position 46,724 of record QJPP01005867.1, on the reverse strand, counting down.
TGCCAACAAATAGTGCATTATGATGCCACCTCTCACCCTTAGCTTGCTGGCCACTTCCTCCACCTCCACGTGGAATGGAGGTGGCAATCAATATATTCACTTCCCAATATATATCTACTCGGGTATTGCATAAGTTCGTGGTAAAATAAATATAGCTTTTTGAATATACCATAATTAATAGAAAATCATTTCAAATAAAACCTACTATATTATAATAATAATTTTTAACATCACTAAATTTACTATCTCCGTTAAAATATTACAATGTATAAAAACCTTATAAAATAAATACATATACAATTATATCGTAACAAAATATTTTTCATAACCAATAATAAAAAGGTAATAATAATTTAACTTTTTACCAAATTCAACTTTCAAATAAAATATTTTCAAATACACGCGATGTTAATAAATTCTCAAACTTAGGCTCGCAATTCACCAACGCACGATTTTGATACTCAAGAACTCTCTTGGAATCCTCCCTTATGTTTCCTCACTGTTTCAGAACTGAAATGGCATTTTAAAATGTGAAGTTGAGGTTTTAAATTGATTTTTCCCCGACCCGGTTCGCGACCCGGTTCGTAACCCGGTTTCTGCCAGACAGTCCGCGGTAAAACAGTCATAACTTTTTACTCCGAGATCAGTTAGACGTGAGGTTTTGTGCATTGGAAACTAGACTCGTAGAACTTCGATTTTGAATATCGGGGGACTTCTAACTCTTTATATATTAAGAGAAACGCCCTGAGACATTTTACCCAAAGTTCAGAAAATTTATTAAAGGAACTTACGATAACTTTTGCCGACTTACTTGTCTTCAAAACTTATCATACGACCAAACAAATGGACCCGGTACCGAAATACCGGTCCTGACAAGCCTTAAGTTACTTGGGGCCGCTACAAACAAGCTCTAACGGTTCAAGGAAAACGTATACGTGGAAATAACCGGAAGGGTCATTACAGTTACCATTCGAAAAAAGTATCCCTTGCCCTGCATAAATGACCTTTTTGACTAGTTGCAGGGTACTTTGGTATTTTCTAAAATTGACTTGAGGTCAGGGTATCATAAGCTGAAGATTAGGCCTGATGATATACCTAAGATGGCTTTCTGGACTATGTATGGGCATTATAAGTTCCTGGTAATGTCGTTTGGGTTGACCAATGCTGCGGCAGTATTTATGAGTTTGATGAATGGTGTCTTCAACTCATTTCTGGATTCCTTTATGATTGTATTTATAGATGATATTTTGATTTACTCCAAGATTAAGGAGGAGCATGAAGAACATCTTCATATTGTTCTGCGGATTTTTAGGGGACAAAAATTGTATTCTAAGTTTTCAAAGTGCAAATATTTGTTGTCTTTGGTTGATTTCTTAGGGCATGTGGTCTTGTTAAAAGGGGTGATAGTGGATCCCTAAAAGATTTAGGCAGTTAAGAGTTGGGTCCATCCTAGCTCTGTGACTGAGGATAGGAGTTTTGTGGGTCTTGCCAGCTACTATCGTCGGTTTGTCAAGAACTTTGCTTCCATTGCTACTCACTTGACAAGGTTGACTTAGAAGGAGGTACCATTTGTTTGGTCTAACAAGTGTGAGGAGAGCTTTCAAAAGCTCAAGACACTTTTGACTACAACTCCTATTCTATCGCTACCGGTGGAAGGTAAGGACTTCATTGTATTTTTTGATGCTTAAAATTTTGGGTTTGGGTGTTGTGTTAATGCAGGATAGGAATGTCATAGCTTATGCTTTGAGGCAATTGAAGTCTCACGAGAATAATTACCCGACCCATGATTTAGAGTTGGCAGCAGTGGTGTTTGCTCTTAAGATCTGGAGGCACTATCTTTATAGTGTCAAGTGTAAGGTGTTCACAGACCATCACAACCTGTAGTATGTGTTTACACAAAGGGATTTGAATATGATACAGTGGAGGTGGATGGAGTTATCGAAAGATTATGATGTGACTATCTAGTAGCATCTGGGTAAGGCCAATGTGGTGGTAAATGCATTGAGCCAAAAAGCGGTAAGCATGGGTAGTTTGGCTTGTATGGGGGCGTCTAAGAGACCCTTGGCTAGAGAGATTCAAACTCTAGCATCCAAGTTCATTCAGTTAGGCATTTCAGAAAAGGGTGGAGTATTGGTCAGTATTGACGTTAAATTCACATTTCACAAGGAAATCAAGACCAAACAATTTAAGGATGTGCAATTGAACAAGCTCCAAAACAAGGTGGTGTATGGGGAGGTACCGGACGCCACACTTGATACATGTGGGGTGTGGTGTTTAAAGGGAGGATATGTGTCCCTCGGGTTGATGACTTGGTTTAGAATATGTTAGCTAAAGCTCATGGTTTGCGGTACTCAATTTATCTGAGTGTAACCAAAATATACCGGAACTTGAGGCTACTTTATTGGAGGCCGGGGATGAAGAGGGACATAGGTGAATATGTGTCGAAGTGAATAAATTTTCAGCAGGTGAAGTATGAGCACCAAAGGCCTGCAGGATTGCTTCAAAGGATGTCCATTCCTTAGTCGAAGTGGGAAAGGATCGCCATGGACTTCGTGGTAGGTCTTCCTAAGATCTTGGGGAAGTATAATTTGATTTGGATCACCGTAGATAGGCTAACTAAATCAGCCTATTTCATTCTGGCCAGGGTAGATTACAACTCCCAGCAGTTGGCCAAAATCTATGTTAAGGAGATAGTGAGGTTGCATGGAGTGCCACTTTCCATCAATTCAAATAGAGGTATGCAGTTTACTTCTAAATTCTAGGATAAGTTGCACAAAGAGTTGGGCAACCAGCTCACATTTAGCATAGCCTTTCATCCTCAGACGGATGATCAGTTGGAGAGGACGATTCAGGTGATGGGGGACATGCTGAGATCATACGTGATCAATTTTGGGGGCCGTTGGAATCATTTCTTACCATTGTGTGAATTCTTATACAACAACAGCTCTCACTCCAGTATTGATATGGCACCATTCGAGGCACTTTATGTGAGGGGATGTAGATCACCCATAAGGTGGTTCAAAGGAGGCGATGTGAAGCCTTTGGGCATTGATTTGGTAAAAGAAGCTCAAAAAAAGGTGAGAGGTATCCAAACAAAGCTAATAGCATCCTAGAGCAGACAAAAAGAGTATGTTGATCACAAGGTAAGGGACATATCTTTTCAGGTTGGTGAATAGGTTTTATTGATGGTGTCACTGATGAAAGGGGTAATAAGGTTTTGCTAGAGGGGTAAGCATAGACCTCGATATATCCGTCCATTTGAGATTCTCAAAAGCATGGGGCCGGTAATTTACTAGTTAGCATTGCCAACCAGTTTATCCGCAGTCCATTCAATTTTGCATGTATCAATATTAAAGAGATACCATGGGGATGGAGAGTACATCACCAAATAGGATTCGGTCTTGTTAGACAAGGACCTTTAGTACGAGGAGGAGCCGGTTTTTATTCTTGATTGGGATGTCCGTAAGTTGAGGTCAAAGGAAATTAAATCGGTAAAGGTTCAATGAAAGCATCATCCAGTTGAACAAACCACTTGGGAAACCGAGAAGGACATGCGGGAGAAGTACCCTCACTTGTTTGAGAATTCAGGTACTACCTTCTTCTTGATTTAGCTCATGTTTTTTTCTTATTTGATCTTTCGGGGGTAAATGATGGGTAAATTGGTATCGGTTATAATGACCCTTTCTATTATTATGGGTGAGCTATTCTTGTGAGATAATGGGTTAGAAAACTTCTGTGTTGGGGAGTTGAAAATTTTGGGCAAGGCTAGTCTCGGATGAAATCTAAGTGAGGTAAGGTCTAGGGAAATTCAGGAAAAGATTGGGTAAAATGACTAAGTTTGAGCTAATTTTTCTATTAGTTAAGGCGTTTAAGAGTCCGTAGGACTTTTAAAAATTGAATTCGGTAAGTAGAACTCCCGATATCGAATTTGACACGAAGAAGTTAGTCTGGAACATCAAGGTTTGAAGGTGTATTGATAAATGGACAAAACTGAGAGGATTTCTGAGTTTCTATCCCGTGTCAGCTGCTATAGCGGGTGACATGCTAATATAGTGGAGAAATTCCCACTATAGCGGGAGTCAAAGGCGGTCAACCTCGCAATAGTGGGCGGCTTCCGCTACGGTAGCGCTGCTATAGCGGGATTGGACTGCTATAGCGAGTCACTGTAAATATAAAAACATCCCCAAAAATATTCATTCATTCTCAAGAATATTTTGGGGAAGGGCTGAGGCGATTCTGGGAGATTTCCATCAGTTTTTCACCATAATCCTTCGCTAAGGTAAGTAATTTGTTCCCCTAATCTAGTACTTTGATTCTTGTGCTTAGAATCATTAATTACATGCTTGGGGAAGGGTTTAACTTAGCCTAGGATGGATTTTCTGGTGAAAAAAGGGAATATGGGGATGAACAACCTGAGTTTCTTGAATTAGGTTGTCATTTAAGGTTTTCTTACCATAATTCACTGGCACAACCATGAAATTAGTAGTAAATAGGTTAATTTAAGGTGGGAGGGCCCTGAGATGGGTGGAATGATTATAAAATTGGCCTGGAGTTTGGGATTAAGATGTAAATCAGGAATATTTAGGGCATTAATTAATGTGTTTATGTTATTGATTTTAGACCAAGGTCAAGCTAGAGTTTCAAGAAATGGGGAAAGCTCTGATCCAGTAGAGCATTCATCTTGAGCTGAGGTAGGTGATGGTTGAATTGTTTCCTAAATTACGTTATGTATGTGTGTTAACTATTTCATTAGTATTACCTGTACAATACTTGTTAGGGAATAAGTGAATGAATGTGAAATGATATCTTGTTTGTCAATCTCATGAAATGAACTTGTCTTAAATACTTGTTGGCTTTACAAGTGTGGGTTGTATTTCATTGTGATTTTGATTGTGTTATATCTGTGATTTTTGATTGGCTCGGGTATCATGCCTGGTACAGATTATTAGTTGGCTCGGGTACCATGCCTTCTATGGGATATCTAACGGTTGGCTCGGGTACCATGCCTTTTATGGGATATCTATCGGTTGGCTCGGGTATCACGCATGGTACAAGTTCTATCATAATTGATTTGGGTATATATGTTTGATTGTTCTTCTGTGTGTTGATTCCATGAGTGAATCGGATTTAATTATTATGATGTATTTATTACATGTTGGTCCATTAGTTAGTGTGTTTAATTGCTAGGATGGTTCTTGTGTAGACCGAGATTGCATGTTAAACACCATAGACTATGTCCTAGGGATCCTGTTGAAAATTACTTTTAGTTACTGCAGCAATTTTTAGTATAATAAGTTTCCTAGTTTTAGGAAGAATTTAAATTTTAAATATATGTTAGGTTTGTTCAGTTGTTGAGAGATTTTAGGTATTTTGAATTTCAAATTATCCTGATGCTTTATGTTGGCTATTTAAAGCCCCCAAATACTTAATAAAATTATTGAAAGCTATTGAAAGCTTATTGAAAGCATTGAAAGTTATTTCAATTCAAATAGGGTCATTTTAACCTCTTTTTTGCTGCTCCATCTTTTTTTTAAATTCAACAGTGGTATCAAGAGTCTCATTGATCTTACGAAATATGTGAATTCTTCTAAAATTACCATATTATTTTTAACCTATTTTTTAAGAGAAGATGTCAAGCAACAATCTCTCTTTGAATGCCCCAAAAATTTTCACTAGCGAAAACTATCAAATTTGGTCAGTAAAAATAAAATTATATCTTCAAGCCTATGATCTGTGGGAAGTTGTAACAAAAGATATACCCTTACAGTCACTCCCTGCAAATCCTACCCTTGTGCAGATTAAATCTCACTCAGATGAAAAAAAACCAAAAAATTCAAAGCCAAAACTGTAATTCAAAATTCAATTGCGGATTCGATTTTTTCAAAAATCATTGCTTGTGAGACAGCAAAAGAAGCTTCGGGAAAACTGAAAAAAGAATACCAAGGAACTGACCGAGTCAGACAAATGCAAATTTTGAATTTGAAAAGAGATTTTGAATCTCTTAGGATGCAAGAGGATGAAACTATTGGTAAGTATTCTGACAAGACTTCTTTGATTGTTAACAAAATCAGGTTGCTTGGCGAGGATTTCAAAGATGACAGAATAGTAGAAAAAATCTTGTGACAATTTTAGAGAGATTTGAGTCTAAAATTTCATCTCTGAAAGAGTCTAAAGATCTCTCCACCATCTCCGTTGAAGAACTAATAAGTGATCTTCAAGCACAAGAGCAAAGAAGAGCCTTTAAACAAGACAATGTTACTAAGGGCGCTTTTTATGCACAAAACAGAAAATAAAATGGTAATTATCCTCTTTGCAAATACTGCAAAAGAAAAACACATTTGGAAAATTTTTGTTGGTGGAGACCTGATGCAATATGTGAAAATTGTAAGCAAGCAGGCCATGTCACAAAAGTGTGCAAGCATAAAGACAGTCCTCAAAAACAAGCAGCAGCAGAAGCAGAAATTGAGGAGGAGCAACTTTTTAAAAATTGCAGTAACTAAAGCAAAGGAGGAGTGTTGAAATTTGGTTTAGTTACTGCAGTAACTTTTAGCCAAATAAGTTGTTTAGATTTAAGATGAATTTGAATTTTGAATTAGTTTGTTTTAGTTGTTGAGATAGTTTAGGTAGTTTAAATTTTGAATTATGCAGATTTTATATTGTAAGTTGGCTATTTAAAGCGCTCTTATGCTTAAGAAAAATATTGAAAGATATTTTAATCATTGAAAGTCATTTCAATCCATTCAGAGATATATTCAACTCCTTTTTTGTTGTCTCATCTTTTAAAAAAAAATAACAGATCCTTGGGTGGTTCGGGTTACTTGAGAGGTATGTTGAACCTTATATGAGTTGTTGTTATGGTTTTTGGACATGTTTTATGTGGTTGCTAAGTCAGGATTGATGACTGAGAGTCTTGCTTATATTCACTGACTTGGATTATACATTGTTGTCCTATTTTAGTAAGTTATAGTTATATGTTCATACTTTATATGTTTGAAGCTGGACGATGATCTTACCAGTACACTATTATTTTTGTGTACTGATACTGTACTTGATCTTCTTTTGTTGAGTATAGGGCATATTCCGGCAGCTGATGCGCGACCTCAGTTGTGATACGAACGCTTTCTGAGTCTAACGGTGAGTTGATTTTTTAGGGCTATCATGGATTCATCTTCTAGTTCTAGTCCATTGTTCGGACTCGAATTCTCTTTATTTTGGGGTTGCATCCCCGTATTCTAGACTATCTTAGATGTTTTGGTAAGTGACTTTCAAGTTCTAGGGGATATTTCCGCAGGGATTCTTATTATTTTCTTTTGGATGTGAATCTTGGCTTATGTAGTGCAAACTTGTTTTTAGCTGCTTAGTTTTGTTTAAGTAATGGCTTGGGTATTTGATTCTCTCACCGGGGGTTTAAAGTTGGTGCCACTTGCGGCGGCTTATGTCGTGACACCTACACACATTACCTAAAACATATATCTGTCCTGGATGAAGCTCATACTCTCTTTAGGTAAATCAAAGATTTTAAGTAGTCTATTATTTCTCTACTTAATTAGCATAAGTCATCCAACGTTTCTTTTTTGAAAGTAAGACTGCACAAACACTGTGGAGGTTTTTTGGACATCTTCTTGGTATCAGACACCAAAGAAAGTCGGCTAAATTTTTTATGCAGGGATTGGTGACAAATCCAAACAGATAGTGTTGTTCAGAAAATGATCAATCAATTTTTGTCAATCATTATTTATTGGGAGATGTGAAAATCCTGATGTGCTTACAGATTTAAGAATCAGGCAAGGCTCTACGCTAGAAGCATGGAGCATCAAATAACTTGGCATCTCAAGCTTGCTATGAATAAAGCATTCCCCAATCTCAAATTGGACTATCATTGGATCCAATTATGTGAAGTGGTGGAGAAAATTAGACCTATAGTTCATAGCAATATGGTGACTTGGAGGATACCTCCAATAAGATCAAGATTAACACAGAGAAATTTGTTAATGCTAGAATTGGTGGAGTTGCTAGAGATAGTAATTGAGATTTAGTGTTTGCCTTTGATATCCCAATACAATGCAACAACCATAACGTGGCAGAAGCGATGGCTGCAAACTATGTTGCCTAGTGGATAAACGATACCGACACTATACAATGCACCATGAAGCTTAATTATATGATGGTGACTGAAATGGTAAATAAGAATATCACCAGCAATCTAGTTTTCAAGCCCTTTATTAAAAATATAATTGCATTGATTGCCCATAGAGAGGTGACATTTTAGCACTTCTGAAGGGAAGCAAATATGATTGTAGACTATTTAGCAAAATTTGCCACTTCTATAGATACTCCTCTCATTGTACAAAACGTGAATCAGATGCCTAATGGGGAATGGGCCCATATATATGTTTGGACAAAGGCAGATGCCTAGCATAAGATTACGATATGACAAAGGCAACTTTTTTGTTAGGAAGATATATAGGTTATTGTAGCTATTGAGAATGTACAACGCTCTATATTCTCTTTTTACCTGTGTTTGTATATCAGGGGTAATGTCTAGTGTCTCCCCCTCCCCCTCCCCTTTTGTGTCATCATAAAATGATAAAGAACAACCCTAGAAATTCATCCTGAAAATTTCTTTAAAAAATATTAGCATAGGCCATAGAGTTCAATCTTTTTTTCACATTAATATGTGGCAACTTTCATACTGATCAGCATCTTTTATATATATATATATACACACACTCTTTGCCTTTGCTTTATTTATTTCAAGGACAATTAGCTCATATAGACTAATTGAATAATGGGAATTATGCAAACTAGTTAGAATTCTTACAAGTACAAATAAAACTTACCAAATTTTGAAGGGTGGTTGATCCTTTAATCAACTACTTTATAGAGCTCAAACACAGTATACTTAAATCCTGTCATTTCCTCTTGTATTTGCTTCATTCTTTTCGGAAGAGCCAAACTGTGCATTTTCAGCAGTTGATTCAGTCCGCTTATGAAGTCACCACGCTTGTTTTGGTTGAAGGATAAAAGCCCTGGCACCTGGAAAACAATCTAGGGGAATCAAAGTAAATATGACATTTTTCTCCCTCCTTTCTTGTAAATTTCCTGTTGCAATATAAGTTAGAGTAGATATTATTAATTTCAATACATAATTATTCAGAAAGATAAATTCATATACATTATTAGTTAAACCTAGCTAGTTGTCATAGTCATTGGTTTTACATTTCACACGAAATAGTATAATTTTAGAAAACTCATTAATTAGTACTTTTTAACATTACATTAATTCCTGCCATCACTACAACAAATGTGATATTTAGCTACGAAGTTATTAGATACGACACAAAATTCATCACTAATTATTTACTTTTTGTGACAAAAATTACATTTCGTGTTTAAATGCATGAGCAACATACTTTTAGTGACAAAACATATAATTTTGTAGTGAAGTTTTGTCCACTAAATTTTCCAACCAAAAAAAAAAATTGGCGTCATCTATTAAGTATCATTAGTGACGAATTGTAAGTTATCAGTAACACATTATTTTTATCGCTAATAATGTATTTAATTTGTGATAAACTATTTTTGTCTTAAATTAATTATAATTTTAAACACGAAAAAATTTTGTCACAAAAAATAAGCTATTATAATAGTGACAAATTAGACTTTGTAGTTAAATATTGTAAGTTTTAGCCACAAAATTTTATATTTAATTATGACCTTAGTTTTTGTCACTAATAATATAACAAATTAGTGACGGTCATTTTATTGTCTCTAATCAACCTGTGACTTAGTGACAACATAGTTTTGTCACAAAATATGCAATGTTTAAATAGCGATGATTTAAAAAATTTAGATGAATAATTTAATTATTTACTAAGAAAATTATTTTATAGCTAAATATAAAATAATCTTGGCTACTCTTGTTTATGATTGCAAGTGACAACTTATAAATATTTTTTCAAGTGCTCTTTATAGGTAACAACAAGACGAAATCATAGAATGATATGACAACACCGAACTATATCTTATGAAAATTCAAGTGACAATGCAAACATAAAACCTAATTTCTCCATAAGAAAAGTCTTACAAAAATGACCTCCATAAGGGGTGATCTTGATTTTTTGGCTCAGCTTAACAAATATTTTTTAAAAAAAATAGCCTTGATTCCAGAAAATTCTAACTTTTTCCATAAGACAGATGTACAGGATATTTTAAGACACTGAACCTACTCAATCGACCTAAATTTCTGCCTTATAGACAAAAATTACATAACTTCTAACTTTTGCCCACAAGGTAGATGTTTAGGACATCTATTATTATAAGACACTATGTTTGTCAAAACTTATACACGCATGGAGCATGAGCAGACACATCGTATTCAAACTAATTTGTCACAACTATAAACTAATGGGGTAGATCTCTATTTTGTCGTCTTTCATGTTTTCTAATTTGTCACTTTTTAAGTAGTAAAATTGTTTAGTTAGTTTTTATCAAAGCTCTACAAAAATACATATGGTATATTTTTCTAATTTCTATAGTTCTATTTGTGAATCTTACGTGACATTTTAAAAAATATCAAAAATTAGTCAAATCATACCGATATCAAAGAGAAATTGATGTAATGGGACAGTTTTAAAAAGTCTAATTTTGATTATATAAATTAAATAGAGAAAAAAACTTATATTTACTGTGTTAAATAAATTAGTACAAGTCATAAAAGTAAATTTTTTTCAATACCTAACAGTAGATTTTTATCAAAATCTTAGAAAAAGAAATACGATAAAAAAAATAAAAAAACGTCAACATAATCACTAAAATAACGTTTAGTGATATCAATCAACTCAAATATCTCCCCTATATCTTTCTTCCCTTATTTTACTCCTTCTTATTGTCTTTGTCTAAATTTTTATTTTCTCTTAATCTCTCCTTTGAATAAAAACTAAAAAGCATGATAAAAAAAAAATTCTTCAAACACGGTAAAAAATATATTTTTCATGATATTAATTCCATAAATTTCTCCTAAATTGTTGTCTTTCCATGTTCTCTCTACTTTTGAATAAAAAAAAATGCATGATAAAAAAAATTTCTTACAGTAGTCAATATTTTTCATGATATTCATTCCATAAATTTCTCCTACATTTTTGTTTTCCCCTCTTCTCTCCTTTGGAATATTTTTAGGAATCCTATTATACATATCCTCATTCTCTTTCTTATTTTCTTCAAAATTTCATTACACTCCACTAAATAAACTAGTTTGTATTTACCATATTTCATACAGAAAGCATATACTAAAACATGTTTATATAAAATTTGATATAAAGGAAATTAATTAAATCAGATTGTATACTATATTTATACATAATTTATACACTAATATATGTTTATATATAACCTAGTATAAAAAAAAAATAAGTAAATCAGTTTGTATGCCATATTATGTATTATTCTAAACACTAATATATATTTGTATATAATCTGATATAAAAAATTAAGCAAATCAATTTGTATATTATATTTATATTCATTTCATACACTAATTTATGTTTGTATATAACTTGGTATAAAAAAGATTAAGTAATTAAACTAGTTTTTATTCCATATTATATATCCATTTTATACAATATATAGTAAAACAAAATTAATTTCATACACTTTAAATATGCATGTCAGTACTAAAAATTCTCTATTATTAATGTATACAAAATCTTATGCGTAATTCATGCACATATTTCAATTTTTTTACAAATAAATTACATAAAACTTGGTGGAGAATTAGGTGAGATTGAATTAAAAAAAATATATCACACTCCAGCCCATTCATAATTTCCTAAATTCTATAGGAAAGAGAAAGGAAATATTATTTTTCTTTTCAAAAAACTAAAAATATTTTAAGAGAGAGAAGGAAAATATTGACGAATTGGAGGAAAAATGTCACGACCCGATTTCTCGGTCATGATGGCACCTAGAACCCCCCAATAGGCGAACCAATCTCCGTAGCTCGGAGCGATCAGTAATGGGCTACTATCTAGCAATCGAAGCGGAAGAACAATTTAATAAACGGAAGCAAGGGAATAAGATGAAGAAAATAGATAACATGAGTAATATATACAATGCGTAAGCTAAACCAAACTCAAAACCTGGTATCATAGCGTATAAGAGTCGGATCTACATAAGGAGTACAAGGGTCCAAAACAATATATACAAAGCTGTCTCCGAGTAGAAATAGAGTACATAATCAAAAGATAAACTAAAAGCTAAGCTCCAGTCGCCAAGAGCTCACCCTCAGTCCAAAATATCACAAAAGCATCTCCCCGCACGAGTCTCCACGAGGTAACGGCGATGGCCCACACTAGGATCCGCACCAGAAGATGCAGAGTGTAGTATGAGCATCAAATGTGAAGCATAAGGTACTCAGTAGGTATCATAGGCCGACTGGACACATATAAGATAGAAGCGTAGTAACAGAAAGAATAGAAGCAAGTAGTCACAAAAAATAATAAAAAAGTACACAGGAACTAGCCCTGAGGGAAGACAACAGAAATAACATTAAAGGCTAGCAAGTAGAATATATACACAACAGGCACATGTGTAAGCAAGAAATAACGCACCTGGGAACCTTGAAATAATAGTATATATAATAAGTTTTAGAAATGGACGGTATACCGGTAACCTAAAGTACAAGGAAAGGAAGAGGAGAGTAAAGATAGGCATGCTCGGAAACAGAAATCAATAACCCAACTAATCATACCAATCTCAAATACAAAAAGTAACAACTTAGCCGTATATAATCTTATAAGCATAACCGTAACAGGGGACAACACCGCGATAAAGTGACGAGAGGCTACCTACAGTCCCCCGGCCACCCATACAACCTAGGAACGCAAACAAGTGAAAACAAAACCCTCCGGCTGCCCATACAACTGGAGCGTACACTCAAAAAATAGCAAACAAGGGTGGAACCTCAAAAACTGAATGATATGATGCATGATAACCTCTGGGTGGAATAGAAACTCTGTATGTACCTCATCCGGTGCCGATCGGGCCCAGCAGATAGGTTTCATGGAAGGACACTGTCATATACCTCTACTCCGTTGTATACCCTCCCTCCGGCACACGCAGCCCAAAGCCCCAGGTCCGGAATGGCAAGGTCCATTGAGGTCCCGGACCCCATACTAAAACTCAGTATCAACACATGTCATCCGGAAGCAAGTCCGGGTTCAAGATAGAGACCTAATCTCGAATATGCATACCCAGACCATGTCCAGGACTAAAGTAGTGAGAAAAACATCTCAAAATCCCCTCCAATAGTGCCCGAGTGTAGCCGGGTCTAAACAGTAGAAAGTCATCTCTGGTGCTCGGTCCGACCGATGCTAAAATCATCCCAATTTAGTAAGAAACTCAACTAGCACCCTGGCCCTGCCGAGTCTAGCGTTAATAGAAAAACTGGTGATGGAAATCATAACTTAACTTTATTTTACCACAAGAAGATCCACAAGTTAAGTCAAACTATGTCCAATTCATTTCCATCGAAAATGGGCCTCCGGGGCCATGCAAAGTTTAGAAAATAATTCCAGTAGGCCCGAAGACAAAACCATAGTAAAACGTGGATAAATCCTCTTTATATGCATGGAAATGAATGATTAACACAAATAGACGCCCAACAGCTCACAATCAACCTATCGGCCTGCACAGGCTCCAATCGTTCTACAACACAGATAGCCAGCAATATCGCGATAATGATGCCCGGGACTCACGAGAACCCCCGAATAACCTACCGTCTATTTTCCAGAGTCAAAATGAGTCCACACAGGACCATAAGGGTGATAACATCAACTACTAAGAATACTACATACAACTGAGAAAAGAAATAGAGGTGAATCACGGGAAATCGGTCAGGGTATGTGTTACCAACCTAATAACCCAACCCAAGGATGTCATCTAGTACAATTTTATCCGATATATGCTAAGTCTAGGTAGTTTAGACCGTAACCTGCCTGTCGTCCGACGACAAGCTACCAGAACAACAACGTCCTAGGCTGAATTGCTCCGAGAGATCCCGAATGATAATCAAACTATCACAAACATAAATAATACATTAAAATGAGTCTAACGATACCCATATCACTACAATTGTAGCCTGGTTGAAATCCGAGTCAAAAGAGAGCCCCCAGGGCTCACAACCCGAAACCAAAAATTGAAAGGAGCACGATGATCACAACCCTCCAATGTGTGCATGCTCAGATTTTAGAGGGAAATTGGCCAAGGAATTGGCTCAAACCAGCCAGCCCACACAAGGAACAATTTTGGAATCAAAGGAGATAATTTGACTGATTAAAGTGGATAAAACTTATCAATTATGATGGAGGAACGATCGCGAGGACTAGACTCGTGGTAGCGAAGAACAAAGAAGGAGGGACTTCATCGCTATCGTGATAAGTGATCACGCGATCGTGAAGAACAAAGTGCCAGGCGCTTCATCACAGTCGATAGGGACGAGTCTCATGATCGCGATTAAAGCCTGAGGCCTGCACCTGCAACAGAAAAATCAGCAACGTTTCAAAACTCGATGGGCATTCCGGGCACAAATCAAAAACCGATATTCAAAAACCAATAATGCTAATAGAATGGAAATGATATTCCGGACTCAACGGAATCGACAAAACTTCCATATGAAGTCGTTTTGGAGAAATATTGACCCAAGTTAACACTAACGAATAAGAACCCAAACTCTCAAAATGAGCCCGGCTCACCCCGGAACCTGAACTAACCACCTTCCGAACCCAAACTCATCATTCTGGAGCTGATGGAATCATCGGATTTTGAATTCGACACTCCGATCATTGAAATCCACCCAAAGTTACAATTTCAACTCCAAATGGCCTGAAAACAGAGAGAAAAAAACAAAACCCACACCAGAAGTGTAGGTGCCCGTCAACCTTCTTCAACTCTTCAGAAAATCTCGCTGCCACGATCTCACGGACTGAGGCGATAGGACGTCGCGGCTGCAACGCTCATCATGATCCTTACGTCGCATGACTTAGCTCTTCTCCAGCTCTCCTGCCCGGTTTCCAGGGGATCAGCGACGGGCCATCGGGATTGTCATGGGTGTCATGGTGCCCGTCGCCCTTCCTTGGCTCTTAGCATGTCACCCTGGAGCATTTCGAAGGGCAAGGCCACGCCCCGTCGTGTCTTCTACGGGCATCGTGCCAACCCGTCGGAGTTCCACAGCCTTAGCAAGTCCTGCTGCCTCAATCCAACGGTCAGCCCCACGGGCCGTCATGGGTGTGACGCCCGTGGTGGCCTATCTTTTGCCCAGAAACTGCAACTTTTTGGTACTTTTATCTATTTCATACTTTGTCCTTGCGCACTTAACAAACGACATCAAATCCAATAAAATGTACTCAAGAACTCCCAAAAATCCCTTGTTTTAAGCTTCAAAAGTGTCGTCAAATCCCGGCACATCATCGCTCCTCTGTAGCTAAGCAGGCCAAGCTACCCATACTCACCGCCTTTCGGCTCAAGGCATCTGCTACCATATTTGCCTTTCCCGAATGATAGAGAATAGAGATGTCATAGTCCTTCAGTAACTCCAACCACCTACGCTCCCTCAAATTTTGATCCTTCTGGCTGAAAATGTACTGAAGACTACTATGGTCAGTAAAGATCTCACAATGCACGCCATAGAGATAATGCCTCCACATTTTCAATGTAAAGACTACCGCTGCTAACTCCAAGTCATGTGTAGGGTAGTTCCTCTCGTGAACCTTCAACTGTCGGGAAGCATAAGAAATAACTCGTCCCTATAGCATCAACTCACAACCCACACCAATACCTGATGCATCACAATATACGGTGAAACCCTGACCCTCAATCGGAAGAGTAAGAATCAGAGCTGAAGTCAACAAGGCCTTGAGCTTCATAAAGCTCGCCTCACACTCATCTGACCAGTGGAAGGGAACATTCTTCTGAGTCAATCTCGTCAACGAAGCTGCTATCAAAGAAAATTCATCCACAAACCATTTATAATAACCTGCTAACTCAATGAAACTGCAAACCTCGATAGGAAAAGTAGGCCTAGCCCAATCACGAACTGCTACAATCTTCGCCGGTTCTACCATAATCCCATCCTTGGACACCACATGCCCCAAGAATGCCAGACTCAAGCCAAAACTCACACTTAGTGAATTTGGCATACAACTGGTGGTCTCGAAAAGCCTGAAGTACAACTCTAAGATACTGCTCATGCTCCTCCCTACTCCTCGAATAAATCAGAATGTCATCGATAAACACAATCACAAATGAATCTAGGTAAGCACTGAACACACGGTTCATCGACTCCATAAATGTTGTTGGGGCATTAGTCAACCCAAAAGACATGACTAGGAACTCATAATGGTCGTATCGAGTCCTAAATGCCGTCTTTGGGTTGTCCTTAGCCCTGATCCTCAACTAGTGATAATCGGACCTCAAATCTATCTAAGAGAACACTGTTGCACCCTGTAGCTTGTCAAACAATTCATTAATACGTGGCATCGAATATCTGTTTTTGACTGTCACCTTATTCAACTGCCTGTAGTCGATACACATATGCATAGACCCATCCTTCTTCTTCACAAATAGAACTGGAGAACCCTATGGAGACACACTAGGCTTGATGAACCCTCTACTCAACAAATCCTAGAGCTGACCCTTAAGATCCCTCAACTCGGCAGGTGCCATCCGATATGGAAGAATGGAAATGGGCTTCGTGCCCGGCTCGACATCGATACTAAAATCAATGTCACGATCAGGAGGAATACTTGGAAGATCAGAAGGAAATACATCTGAATACTCACAAACCACAGGAATAGACTCAAGAGGAGGTGTGGTGGCACTAGTATCACGGATGTAGGCAAGATAAGCTAAGCACCCCTTCCCAACCAGCCGTTGGGCGCTCAGAAAGGATATAACTCCCCTCGGCATATGGCTATCAGCTCCCTTCCATATGATAGGAGGGATACCAGGCATCCAAAGAGTAACAGTCTTGGCAAAACAATCCAAGACCGCATGATAAGGAGACAACCAATCCATGCCAAAGGTCACATCAAAATCGACCATATCAAGGACAACCAAGTCTACCCACCTGTCATACCCCAAGATAGTCACCACACAAGCCCGGTACACCTGATCCAATACTAAAAAATTACCTACTGGGTAGATACATGCAAAGGCATAGGCAAGGACTCACAAGCATACTCCAGACGAGTAGCATAATAAGCAGATACATATGAGAATATAGACCCCGGATCAAAAAAAGCAGAAGCAGACTGATGACAAATGGAGATCGTACCTGTGATCACAGCATCTGAAGCCTCGGCCTCTGTCCGGCCTAAAATTGCATACATGTGGACTCGACTGCCACGACCACCTAACCTACCGAACTGAGGACCACCTCTCGTACCCTAAGGACCACCCCTACTACCTTGTAAACCTCCTCTAGCTGGAGGTGCTGGAGCCCTGAGGGCTTGAACCAAATGATCCTGTTGCCTAGGATGTTGTATCAATGGAAACTCTCTAGTAAAGTGGCCTATCTCGCCACACTCATAGCAACCCCGACCATATGTACTCTGCTGTGATGACCCGGCCGAATTAGAATGACCACCATGGCCTGTAGACCCTGACTGACCACCTCGTGGAGCAGAAATGATACTCTGGCTACTCTAAACCTCAGTAGTTTGTAATGCCGCCTGAACAGGACATCTCATCCGGAAACGCTGCTAGTGCTGACCTCTACCATAGTAGCCCCTACCACGGCCTTGTTTACCACTGAAGCTGCTCTAGTGATGGGGCCTCTTATTGCTTCCCCCTTGGGCCTCGCGAAGTACACCCTCAATAGTACGGGCATGATCAATTACCTCTAGAAAAGACTGACCCAATGCTACCATACCCTCTATGGCCAGGCATAGATGCAAGGTCAAACACAACTGATGGAACCGAACCTCATACTCAGACACAGTAATGGAGCCCTACTTTAACCCAGCAAACTGATCCATCAGACGCTCCCTAATGCTATGCGGAACATACTTCTCCAGAAAAGCTACAAAGAACTGATCCCAAGTAAGCGGAGGTGACCCGGCTGGTCTACAAGCAACATATGACCTCCACCACTATTTCATTGGACCATCCAGCTGAAACGCGAGGTAATCGGCTCCATGAGAGTCAACTAACCCCAAATTATGTAACCTCTCCTGGCAGCTAGTCAGAAACTCGTGCACATCCTCCCTAGAAGCACCTGAAAACCTTGGAGGACCCAATCTCAAGAACCTACCAAGCATCTTTTGCTTCTCATACGACATAACTGGAACGGTTGGAAGAAGGGGAGCAATTACAGGGACCGGTAGTACCTCAAATCTTGGAGCCGCAGTAGCAGACTGTTCTCCTGAAGCCTGTGTTGCTGCCAGAGCTGGAGTCTGAGCCTCACCTCGAACCTGAGAACCAATCGGAGTGCTCGGCGAAGCTACTGGTGGAGTCATACCCTCAAGAAACCCCAACAATCGAACCAAGGTGTCCTGCAATACTGGAGTAGCCGCAAAACCTGCTAGATGGTTGGCTGGCCCTACATGCTCCAGCTCATACTGAACCTCATCCATACTAACCTCAAGCTCTGGTGATGGTACTCTAGCCCAGGCTTGGGCTGGTGCCACAGCCCATGCTCTACCTCGACCTATGGGTCGACCTCTGGGTTGACCTCTACCTCGTCCTCTAGCTGGGGCTCTAACTGCAGGCGCATGGGCCTCGTCCTCACCCACTGCAGATCTCGTCTGAACCATCTGAGAAAGAGTGAAACAAAGATACTTAGAAGTTGACCAAATCAAGTAAGCACAATTAGAAATCAAACAAAACAAAGTCTTTCCTAGGGAGTGTCCTATAGCCTATTATAGATTGGATACGGACGTCATCATACTGATCCACGAGACTCTACTAGACACTTTTCTCTTGTACTGGTGAGACCGGTGAACTTAGACTTCTGATACCACTCTGTCACGACCCAAAATTGGGCCATGATGGTGTCTACATAACCCCCCTAGTAGACAAGCCTAACCTAAACCACGCGGAAGATAATAAATAACAATTAAACAAAACGAAAGTGGAAGACATAAATGAAAAGATAGGGCCAATAGCATATATACATACCATCGTACAAAATGTACATAAGAAGGCCCTAAAGTGACCAACGAGATAAAATAGACTCGAGAACCAACCCGGTCCTGGCGTCACTAGTACAAGAGCGACTAAAGTAAGGAGTAGCTATACAACAGATGTTGTCTATCCAAAATACAAAATATAGACAGAAAGTACAAGATAGAAAGCATGTAAAGTCTCTAAAAATGCCAGGAGCTCACTGTGATCCGAACAACAACGGGTCTCGAACGATAGGAGATCAGCTACGGTGGCTCGTACTAGGTGCTGCATCAGAAAAAGAGATGTAGAGTGTAGTATGAGTACTAAGATAACGGGTACTCAGTAGGCATCATAGGCCGACCGAGTGCAGAAAGATAATATATATAAATAGATCACAGGAAAGCAGCTAACTATACAGGAATCCATCTAAATATAGTTATAAAGTCGGACACATGCCAATAAACCAACAAAAGAAAAGGAAGGAAAACAACATCAAGCCAATCAGAGTCAATCCACGTGCCAACGCAAATGCAATGAGGTGCACGATGATGCATGAGTGAATGCAATATAATATAAACCCGAAATACCGCATTGGGTGCCTGGAATACCGCATCAAACTATGTAAATATATATATATATGTGAAATAGTAAAATACCCAAAATAACGCATCGGGGGTCCGGAATACTGCATCAGACTATAATATATGCTTAAAATAGTAGTTTCTCCTTTTCTTTCCAAAATCCCATACCAATACTCAAAGTAATTTTTATTTAAGTCCAGTAATCTCCACAACAGTAGTAAAACCTCATTTCAAACCAAAAACCTTTGAAAGACCATCCACGTTGTACCAATGATATGCCATGCAATATGAGTATGAATTTTCACAAACAGAGGAAAAACATGCCATCAGATAAAACAGGGCAAGAATACCCTACAAACTAAGAGAACTAACCTGGAACTCCGTCCAAATACTACCCATGGCCTCGAGCCCACAGTTACCCACAATGATAGAATAAAGCGGTAAATCAAAAATAAAAGCAAAAACCATGGGAAAACTCTATTCTACCTCTAAAGCCTCCTAAAAACATGCCAAGGATTCTACACTAGTCACATAGAAGAAGCAAGCTCCTAGGTTAAGGGTAACATACAATGCTAGTCTAAAGATCCGAAATGGCCAATTAACATGATATAAAGGATTCAAGCCTAAAGTCTATCTAAAATCCAACCTAGCATTCCAGTAACATACATATATACATTATCTAACTAACTCAGTCTAAAAGGTAAATCGTAACCTACCTCGAGGCTGAACTGCAAGCACGAACCGTCACTTGTGTTCCTTCCCCTTTTGAACAGCCTTAGAAAGCTACCACGCTATTAAGAATATAAACTAGGTGTCAAGATGAGAAGAATGACCCCCATATTGGTATATGGAAAAACAAGCCGAAAATCGAGTCGAAAAAATGACCCTCGGGGCTCGTGCAACAAAATAGAAAATAAAATTTGCAATTATGCTCGTGGTGGGTTAAAGAACCTATGCCCAAAGTTTGGGCACGAACGGAGCTCGATTCAGGGCCCAAAACAACCCCGATGTGCTACTAATTCACAAAATTAAAATGGGAAAAAACTCTGAATTAAAGGCGGGAACCTACCTCGACAAGAGGAACACGTCACAGAGATGAATTGTACGAATTTAAGAACATGCAGTCCCCAAAAATCAGCCTTCAACAAGGATCACCCCAACTCTAGGAATTAACAACAAGGAAATTTAAGCGGGGGAAATACAAAAATTTCTGTAGAATGGAGACAGGGGTGACGAGGGACTTACCTGATGAATGACACTAAGCAAGGGAGTTGGGATTGAGAAGCTTTGGAGCTCAACAATGGTGTTTCTTAGAATTTAGAAAGATAAAATAAAGTGAAAGTTTTATATAACTGCCAGGGGTCCTTCATCGCGATCGCGACTGGACCCCCGCGTTCGCGAGGAACAGCTGGCCCAACCATCATGATCGCGATGGTCCAGGCCGCGTTCGCGAAGAGAAAGATAAGCCGGGTCCCAGCGAGTTCATTGCGAACACGATGGAAACCCTTCACAAGTGCGATGATCAAGAAACCAAACCATCGCGAACGCGATGGGATCCTCGCGATCACAAAGAGTAAAAGGGTTTGCAACTTAATGCAACAACCAACAGTTTCCCCAAGTCCAAAAATCTTCTAATGGACCCTCGGGATTCATCTAGAACCCCGTGAACACAAACTAACCATGCTACCCTACCAGAAATGGCATTCCGAACTCAATGGAATCGATGAAACTTCCAATGGATATCATTTTAATAAAAAGTGGGCACCACGCTCAAAACCAACTCAAAACTCAAAACCCAAAAATAAGTCCAGAAGACTCGATACCCAAACCAAAGGTCCCTCTAGCCCAAAGTCAATATTCCGGAGCTAATGGCACCGATGGAATTTCCATCTGAGGCCATCTTCTCCGAATATTGACTAAAGTCAACCCTATCAGCCAAACTAACTTCAAAACATAGAAAGACACACAAAACCAAACCAAAAACACTCTGACCTAGACCAATGGTCCCACTAGACCAAAATCCCCATTTTGGAGCCAATGGAACTGTCAGAATTTGATTTTGAGTGCATTTTCCAAAAAGATTGACTGAAATCAAAGATTTACCAACTTTAAGGGATAAAATAGGGAAATAGTCATAACGACCTTACGGATAGCCCGGGCAATGAACTGTCAGTCCCGATAAGTCATAAATGACCTGTAGCAACTGTGGAAAAGCTCGAAATACAAAAAAAGTATGAAAAATGGAAAATGACCTGGAGGGTCATTACAACTATAGAGGTATTGGACTGCTATAGCGGGATAAGTCTCTATAAATGCAAAAACTTCCCCAAATATGTTCATTCTTTATCAATAATATTTTGGGGAAGGGGTGAGGCACTTTGGGAGATTTCCATTAGTTTTCCACCATAATACTTAGCTAAGATAAGTTATTTATTTTCCTAATCTAGTACTTTGATTCTTACGGCTTAGACTCGTTAGTTACATGCTTGGGGAAGGGTTTAACTTAACCTAAGATGGATTTTGTAGTGAAAAAAAGGAATGTGGGGATGAACAACCTTGGTTTCTTGAATTAGGTTGTCATTTAAAGTTTCCTTATCGTAATTCACTGGCATAAGAGTGGAATTGGTAGTAAATAGGTGAATTTAAGATGGGAGGACCCTGGGATGGGTGGAATGGTCATGAAATTTGTCTGGGGTTTGAGATTATGATGTAATCCGAGAATATTTAGGCCCTTTCGGTTAAATTGGTAGTTATGTTATTATTTTTGGACCACGATCAAGCTAGAGTTTCAAGAAATAGGAAAGCTCCATTCCAGTAGAGCATCTGACTTGAGTTAAGGCAGCTGATGGTTGAATTGTTTCCCAAATTATTTTATGTGTGAATCTTAACTATTTTATTAGTATTGCATGTACAATACGTGTTAGGGAATAAGGGAATGAATATGAAATGATATCTTGTTATCAATCTCATGCAATAAACTTGTCTTTAATACTTGTTGGCTTTACAAGTGTGGGTTATGTTTCATTGTGGTTATGATTGTGTGATATCTGTGATTTTTGGTTGGCTAGGGTACCATGTCTGGTATAGATTATTAGCTTGCTCAGACACTATGTTGGTACGGGATATCTATTAGTTTCCTCGGGTACTACGCCTGGTACAGGTTTTATCATTATTGGCTCGGGTACCACACCTAGTACATGTTTGATTATTCTTCTGTGTGTTAGATCCATGAGTGAACCGGGGTTATTCATTGTGATGTATTTATTACATTTTGGTCCATGAGTGGCCAGATCGGTGTGTTTAAATGCCAGGATGATTCTTGTGTAGATCGAGATTGCATGTTAAACACCATAAATTATGTCCTAGAGATCCTTGGATGGTCCGGGTTACTTGAGAGGTATGTTGAACCTTATATGAGTTGTTGTTGTGGTCTTTAGACATGTTTTATGTGGTTGCTAAGTCAGGGTTGATGACTGAGAGACTTGCTTATATTCACTGACTTAGATTATTCTTACCAGTACACTGTTATTTTTGTGTACTGATACTGCACTTGCTCTTCTTTTGTTGAGTACAGGGAATATACCGGTGGCGGCTGTGTAACCTCAGTTGTGATACAGACGCTTTATAAATCTAAGGGTGAGATGCTTCTTTCAGGCTATCATGGATTCATCTATTGTTCTAATCCATTGTTTGGACATAGATTCTCTCTTTTTTTGGGGTTGCATCCCCATATTTTAGACTATCTTAGATGTTTTGGTACATGACTTTCAGGTTCTAGGGATATTTCCACAAAAATTCTTATTATTTTCCTTTAGATGTTAATCTTTGCTTATTTAATACAAACATGTTTTTAGCTGCTTAGTTTTGTTTAAGTGTTGTCTTGGGTATTTGGTTCTCTCATCGGGGGTTTAGGGTGGGTGTCACTCATGGTGTTTTAGGTCATGACAAAGATGGTATCAGAGTCCTAGGTTCGTTGATCATATTTTACTAAAATGGGTCTAGTAGAGTCTTGTGGAATGGTACGGAGACGTCTGTACTTTTCTTTGAGAGGCTACAAGACTTTTGAAAACTATCTCTTCTTTCTTCCTTCGTGCTATAACTTGATTCCAATTGGTATCTTGCGATCCAAATTGGTATCTGACTTCCTTCATTCTTTTTTATCCACAGATGGTTAATATCAGATGGAACATAGCAACGGAAGCAGGTCCAGCTGCAAGACCGGTGGCTCAAGGGCGAGAAAGAGGCAGGGAAAAAAGGAGAGAGACACCCACCAGGAATGGAGCTTAGGCGGCTGCTAAGATGAGGCCGGTGACCCCTTTCGAACCCTAGGATCATGTTGAGGAGAAGGTTGAGGTAATGCATGAGGATGGTGTGGAACCAGGGGTGGTAGCACCGGTTGGATGTGCAGGCCTACCTCCTATGTCTTATGAGGTTATTCAGCAGGTGTTAGTGTTTCTTAGCGGGCTGGCAAGTATTGGAGCCACTCCAATTAAACCAGCAGTTTAGGTTTTGGGTGCTCATCTCATTTTTTCAATATCTCCCAGAATGGATAAATCTCCGTGTACTAATGCATTCTTTCATCTAGTACTAGGCCCTGTCATGACCGGATCGAGCATGAGCTATTGACCAAGTCCTTAAAGATGAAACCTCTATCATTTCATGGTACAAAGAATGAGGATGCATTTGAGTTTATTCTGGATTGTTATGAGAGATTGTATAAGTTAGGTATTTTACAACAGCATGGAGTGGAGTTTGTTATTTTTCAGATACAGGGTGATGCTAAGAAGTGGTGGAGGGCTTATGTGGAGTGTCGTTCATCAGCTTTGCCTCTGATGACTTGGACTCAATTTCATGCCATGTTTCTCGAAAAATATATGCCCCGTACTCTCAGGGATCACAAGAAGGATGAGTTTCTAGCCCTTGAACAGAGCAATATATTTGTTGCAGCTTATGAGGCTAAGTTTTATGCCTTGTCTTGCTTGCTACCCAACTATTGGGCACTGAGAAAGAGAGGACTCGTTTGTATGTTAAAGGTTTGAATACTAACTTGCAAGTTCTATCCGTTCATATGACTTCTGTAGGAAAGTGTTTTAATGAGGTGACTGACTATGTGAATAAACTGGTTGGGATTAAGCATGTTGGGCAGGCTAAGTTATTAGACAAGAAGTCCCAGAATGTAGGAAATTTTAATGGTTCTTACTCCAAATGTACCAATCAGCAGATTTATTCAGTTCATCCTATTCAGTTAGCCCTACCAGCTTTTACAGGTGGTCATTCAGAGTCCATTCAGCAGTCTCTAGCTCCTAGAGGCCAGGGGACTTCTTATTTTTCTGCCAGCAGGCCCTTTCTTAAACGAGGTAGTTTTGATTGTGGTGATATGGGTAATTTTAAGAAGGAATGCCCTCTAAGGCAAGCAGGTAATCAGGTGCAGCAGCAGACGAAGGTTGTGGTTCTAACAAGTAGAGGTGGTAATGGCAGGGGATATCCATAGGGTGGGCGACGTAATAATCAGGAAGGTCGTGGAAATAGAGGTAATAGTAATGCAGGGATGGGATTGACGCAGCCAATTAGAGAGGTTTCTTAGATTGATGAAAGGGCCTATTATTATGCCTTCCTAAGCAAGTCTGAGGTTGAGGCGTTGGCTGTTGTGATAACATGTATTATTCTCGATTGTGACTGAATGGATTCTGTTTTATTTGATCCGAGTTCTATATATTCTTATGTATATGTTAGATTTTCCTTGGGTCTGAACTTGATTTGAGATGTTTTTGATTCTCCTATCCATGTTTCTACTCCAGTTAGAGAGTCGATAGTGGTGACCCATGTGTATCATTTACGCTCTATTATGTTTATGGGTTCCCAAAATTGGGTAGATTTGATTATTTTGGATATGCTAGATTTTGATATTATTTTGGGTATGACTTGGCTGTCTCCTTATCATGTTGTGTTAAAAGATAATTCTAAGATAGTAACTCTAGAGATTCTGGGTATAGATAGACTAGAGTTGAAAGGTGTGTACAGGCCTAAGCCAACAAAGATCATATCCTTTATTCGGGCTAGAAATCTAGTGGGGAAGGGTTGTTCAGCCTTCCTATCTCATCTTCGGGATGTTAGTGCGGAGTCCCCTTCTATTGAGTCTGTTCCTGTGGTTTCTGAATTTCAGAAGGAATTTCCTATGAAACTGCCTGGTATGCCTCCAGACAAGAATATTGACTTTTGTATAGATTTAGAGTCGAGCACTCGCCCTCTTTGTTCCTCCTTATCGCATGGCTCCGACGAAGTTGAGGGAACTCAAAACTCTGCTATAGGAACTTATAGATAAGGGATTTATTCATCTCAGTGCTTTGCCTTGGGTTGCTCCAGTCTTGTTTGTGAAAAAGAAAGATGGTAGTCTGAGGATGTGTATAGACTACATGCAATTGAACAAGGTTACCATTTGAAATAAGTATCCCTTGCCCTGCATAGATGATCTTTTTGACTAGTTGCAGGGTGGTTTGGTATTTTCTAAAATTGACTTGAGGTCAGGGTATCATAAGCTAAAGATTAGGCCTGAGGATATACCTAAGATGGCTTTCTGGACTCGGTATGGGCATTATAAGTTCCTGGTAATGTCATTTGGGTTGACCAATGCTCCGGCAGCCTTTATGTGTTTGATGAATGGTGTCTTCAACTCATTTCTGGATTCCTTTGTGATTTTATTTATAGATGATATTTTGATTTACTCCAAAAGTAAGGACGAGCATCTTCGTATTGTTCTGCGGATTTTTAGGGGACAAAAATTGTATTCTAAGATTTCAAAGTGCAAATATTTGTTGTCTTTGGTTGCTTTCTTAGGGATGTGGTCTTGGTAAAAGGGGTGATAGTGGATCCCTAAAAGATTGAGGCAGTTAAGAGTTGGGTCCAGCCTAGCTCTGTGACTGAGGATAGGAGTTTTGTGGGTCTTGCCAGCTACTATCGTCGGTTTGTCAAGAACTTTGCTTCCATTGCTACTCACTTGAAAAGGTTGACTCAGAAGGAGGTACCATTTGTTTGTTCTAACAAGTGTGAGGAGAGCTTTCAAAAGCTCAAGACACTTTGACTACAACTCCTATTCTATCGCTGCCGGTGAAAGGTAAGGACTTCATTGTATTTTGTAATGCTTAAAATTTTGGGTTTGGGTGTTGTGTTAATGCAGGACAGGAATGTCATCGCTTATGCTTTGAGGCAATTGAAGTCTCACGAGAAGAATTACCCGACCCATGATTTAGAGTTGGCAGCGGTGATATTTGCTCTTAAGATCTGGAGGCATTATCTTTATAGTGTCAAGTGTAAGGTGTTCACAGACCATCACAACCTGTAGTATGTGTTTACACAAAGGGATTTGAATATGATACAGAGGAGGTGGATGGAGTTATTGAAAGATTATGATGTGACTATATAGTATCATCTGGGTAAGGCCAATGTGGTGGTAAATGCATTGAGCCGAAAAGCGGTAAGCATGGGTAGTTTGGCTTGTTTGGGGGCGTCTAAGAGACCCTTGGCTAGAGAGATTCAAACTCTAGTATCCAAGTTCATTCAGTTGGGCATTTCAGGAAAGGATGGAGTATTGGTTAGTACGGAGGTTAAATTCACATTTCTCGAGGAAATCAAGGCCAAACATTTTAAGGATGTGCAATTGAACAAGCTCCAAAACAAGGTGGTGTCTGGGGAGGTCCCAGACGACACACTTGATGCATGTGGGGTGTTGTGTTTTAAAGGGAGGATATGTGTCCCTTGGGTTGATGACTTGGTTTAGAATGTGTTAGCTAAAGCTCATGGTTTGCGGTACTCAATTTATCTGAGTGTAACCAAAATATACCAGAACCTGAGGCTACTTTATTGGTGGTCGGGGATGAAGAGGGAAATAGGTGAATATGTGTCGAAGTGTAAAAATTGTCATCAGGTGAAGTATGAGCACCAAAGGCCTGCAGGATTGCTTCAAAAGATGCCCATTCCTAAGTCGAATTGGGAAAGGATCGCCATGGACTTCGTGGTAGGTCTTCCTAAGATATTGGAAAAGTATAATTTCATTTGGATCACTGTAAATAGGCTAACTAAATCAGCCTATTTCATTCCGGCCAGGGTATATTACAACTCCCAGCAGTTGGCCAAAATCTATGTTAAGGAGATAGTGAGGTTGCATGGAGTGCCACTTTTCATCAATTCAAATAGAGGTATGCAGTTTACTTCTAAATTCTGGGATAAGTTGCACAAAGAGTTGGGAAACCAGCTCACGTTTAGCATAGCCTTTCATCCTCAGACGGATGATCAGTTGGAGAGGATGATTCAGGTGATGGGGGACATGCTGAGAGCATATGTGATAGATTTTGGGGGCCGTTGGAATCATTTCTTACCATTGTGTGAATTCTCATACAACAACAGCTCTCACTCCAGTATTGATATGGCACCATTCGAGGCACTTATGAGAGTGGATGTAGATCACCCATAAGGTGGTTCAAAGGAGGCGATGTGAAGCCTTTGGGCATTTATTTGGTAAAAGAAGCTCAAAAAAGGTGAGAGGTATCTAAACCAAGCTAATAGCATCTTAGAGCAGACAAAAAGAGTATTTTGATCGCAAGGTAAGGGACATATCTTTTTAGGTTGGTGAATAGGTTCTATTGATGGTGTCACTGATGAAAGGGGTAATAAGGTTTGGCAAGAGGGGTAAGCATAGCCCTCAATATATCAGTCCATTTGAGATTCTCAAAAGCATAGGGCCGGTAATTTACTGGTTAGCATTGCCACCCAGTTTATCCGCATTCAATTTTGCATGTATCAATATTAA
This sequence comes from Jaltomata sinuosa, assembly GCA_003996215.1. Taxonomy (NCBI): domain Eukaryota; kingdom Viridiplantae; phylum Streptophyta; class Magnoliopsida; order Solanales; family Solanaceae; genus Jaltomata; species Jaltomata sinuosa. The sequence goes on along the minus strand of QJPP01005867.1, from coordinate 18,179 downwards.
AGAGATACCATGGGGATGGAGAGTACATCACCAAATAGGATTCGGTCTAACAAGACCTTTAGTACGAGGAGGAGCCGGTTGATATTCTTGATTGGGATGTCCGTAAGTTGAGGTCAAAGGAAATCAAATCGGTAAAGGTTCAATAAAAGCATCATCCAGTTGAAGAATCCACTTGGGAAACTGAGAAGGACATGCGGGAGAAGTACCCTCACTTGTTTGAGAATTCAGGTACTACCTTCTTGATTTAGCTCATCTTTTTTTCTTATTTGATCTTTCGGGGGTGAATGATGGGTAAATTGGTATCGGTTATAATGACCCTTCCTATCATTATGGGTGAGTTATTCTTGAGAGAAAATGGGTTAGAAAACTTCTGAGTTGGGGAGTTGAAAATTTTGGGCTAGGCTAGTCTCGGATGAAATCTGAGCGAGGTAAGGTCTAGGGAAATTCAGGAAAGGATTGGGTAATATGACTAAGTTTGAGCTAATTTTTCTATTAGTTAAGGCATTAAAGAGTCCGTAGGACTTTTTGAAAATGAATTCGGATAAGTAGAACACCCGATATCAAATTTGACACGAAGAAGTTAGTCTGGAACGTCATGGTTTGAAGGTGTATTGATAAATGGACAAAACTCAGAGGATTTCTGAGTTTCTATCCCGTGTCATCTGCTATAGCGGGTGACATGCTACTATAGTGGAGAATTTCCCACTATAGCGGGAGTCAAAGGCGGTCAACCTCGCTATAGTGGGCGGCTTCCGCTATGGTGGCGCTGCTATAGCGGGATTGGACTGCTGTAGCAAGATAATTCACTATAAATATAAAAACTTCCCCAAAAATATTCATTCTTTCTCAAGAATATTTTGGGGAAGGGCTGAGGAAATTCTGGGAGATTTCCATCAGTTTTTAACCATAATCCTTCGCTAAGGTAAGTAATTTGTTCCCCTAATCTAGTACTTTGATTCTTGTGGCTTAGAATCATTAGTTACATGCTTGGGGAAGGGTTTAACTTAACCTAGGATGGATTTTCTAGTGAAAAAGGGGAATATGGGGATGAACAACCTGAGTTTCTTGAATTAGGTTGTCATTTATAGTTTTCTTACCATAATTCACTGGCACAACCATGGAATTAGTAGTAAATAGGTGAATTTAAGGTGGGAGGGCCCTGAGATGGGTGGAATGATTATAAAATTCGCCTAGAGTTTGCGATTAAGATGTAAACCAGGAATATTTAGGGTATTAATTAACGTGCTTATGTTATTGATTTTAGACCAAGATCAAGCTAGAGTTTCAAGAAATGGGGAAAACTCTGATACAGTAGAGCATTCATCTTGAGCTGAGGTAGGTGATGGTTGAATTATTTCCTAAATTATGTTATGTATGTGTGTTAACTATTTCATTAGTATTACTTGTACAATACTTGTTAGGGAATAAGTGAATGAATGTGAAATGATATCTTGTTTGTCAATCTCATGCAATGAACTTGTCTTAAATACTTGTTGGCTTTACAAGTGTGGGTTGTGTTTCATTGTGATTTTGATTGTGTGATATCTGTGATTTTCGATTGGCTCGGGTATCATGCCTGGTACAGATTATTAGTTGTCTCGGGTACCATGCCTTCTATGAGATATCTATCAGTTGGCTCGGGTATCACGCATGGTACAAGTTCTATCATAGTCGATTTGGGTATACATGTTTGATTGTTCTTCTGTGTGTTGATTCCATGAGTGAACCGGATTTATTTATTGTGATGTATTTATTACACGTTGGTCCATTAGTGATCGGATTAGTGTGTTTAATTGCTAGGATGGTTCTTGTGTAGACAGAGATTGCATGTTAAACATCGTAGACTATGTCCTAGGGATCCTGTTGAAAATTACTTTTAGTTACTGCATCAATTTTTAGTATAATAAGTTTTCTAGTTTTAGGAAGAATTTAAATTTTAAATATATGTTAGGTTTGTTCAGTTGGTAAGAGATTTTAGGTATTTTGAATTTCAAATTATCCTGATGCTTTATGTTGGCTATTTAAAGCCCCCAAATACTTAATAAAATTATTGAAAGCTATTGAAAGCTTATTGAAAGCATTGAAAGTTATTTCAATTCAAATAAGGTCATTTTAACCTCTTTTTGCTGCTCCAACTTTTTTTTAAAATCAACAGTGGTATCAAGAGTCTCAGTGATCTTACGAAATCTGTGAATTCTTCTAAAAATTATCATATTATTTTTAACCTATTTTTTAAGAGAAGATGTCAAGCAGCAGTATCTCTTTGAATGCTCCAAAAATTTTCACTAGCGAAAACTATCAAATTTGGTCAGTAAAAATGAAATCATATCTTCAAGCCTATGATCTGTGGGAAGTTGTAATGAAAGATATACCCTTACAGCCACTCCCTGCAAATCCTACCATTGTCCAGATTAAATCTCACTCAGATGAAAAAAAAACAAAAAATTCAAAGCCAAAACTGTAATTCAAAATTCAGTGTCGGATTCAATTTTTTTTAAAATCATTGCTTGTGAGACAGCAAAAGAAGCTTGGAAAAAACTGAAAAAAGAATACCAAGGAAGTGACCGAGTCAGACAAATGCAAATTTTGAATTTGAAAAGAGATTTTGAATCTCTTAGGATGCAAGAGGATGAAACTATTGGTAAGTATTCTGACAAGATTTCTTTGATTGTTAACAAAATCAGGTTGCTTGGCGAGGATTTCAAAGATGACAGAATAGTAGAAAAAATTCTTGTGACAATTTTAGAGAGATTTGAGTCTAAAATTTCATCTCTAAAAGAGTCTAAAAAGGATCCTATCATAAAATATGATTAGAGGGAATAACTGAGAAAAAGCAGCATAATAAAAATGACGAGTTTACATGAAGAAGCGATAAAAAATTATAAAACATTGGTTTTATATGCACTAAAAAACATAAGAATGACTGAATTAAAAAGAATTATTTGGGAAAAAATATTTGATAAAATAGACGAATTATTAGAACAACAATGGTATGAGATAGATCTAGACAATTTAAATATAGATAACGATTGTGAAATATATTCAGATCTAGAAATAACATATTCAGATTAATGATTAATTACGAATATTTAAGTTATTGGGAAAAAACTGTAGAAAACATAAATTTATTGATTAGCTTAATGAAAAGTAATATAGAAGACTACCAAAAAACTCAAGATATAGAATACCTCGAATATATTATAGAAAACGTAAAAGAAATACAAAGATTAGTTCCTTTAAAAAAGGAATATTATAATAAGATATTTAATGGATAAATACGAGTAAGAATTAACAGAAATGATTAAACAAACAAGAGAAGAAATTACACATAGAGAACAAAGACTTAGTGAAAACATATTTGCAGGAGTATGCCATAGATCAATATTGGCACAAAGAAAAGAAATATTCTACTTATACATAGAATTACAAAAACTAACATATAAATTAGAACACAAATTATAAATGAATAAAGAAGAATACGTGGTAGAAGAAAAAACCTTCGAAAATCTAGAAGGAAGAAAAAAAATAATAGTATTTTCTAATCTAGGAAGAAGATATAAGAAAATAGGAGAAAACATGCATCTAATGCTAGAAAGAGAATCAGCTAAATTAGAAGATAGTCTAACAGCTATGGTAAGAATAATGAAAGAAAACGAAGAAATAGACAGAAAGAATGAAATAAATAAAATAAAACAAGAAGCAAAAATAGAAGTACAAAAAATAGAAAGTACTAAAAATACAAAAATACAAGAATTAGAAAAAAAACTAGCAATGTTAAAAGAAATATATAAAAACAGACAAAAAGAAAAGGAAAACAGACAAAAAGAAAAGGAACAACAAGAAAAATTACAAAATGAAATAGAGTTATTTAAAGAAGAATTACAACTTAAAGAAGAATTACAACTAAAAGAAAAAGATAACGAAGAGCATAAATTATCAGAATTGGTGATAGATGAAATAAATGAAACTAATGAAGAACAAAATTCAGAAACAAGTGAAACATATACTGAATTATTAAAAAATATAGAAAATGATGAAAATATAGAAAATGATGAAAACATAGAAATAAATATGAGTAAAGTAGAAGAAAAACCTAGCACATCAGAAGAAAAAAGAGACTTAAAACCAAAATACTATACAAAAAGTTATGAAAACTCAGATAAACAAGAAACAACATGGAAAAAACAATATAATGAAAAATGGACACCAACTCCATCAATAGAACAATATAATTTCTTAGATCTAGATTGTGTAACAGACACAAATAAAGTTATCCAATTATGGATGGGATATATAGCAAAACAATTAATAGACAACAAAATACAAATAGCAGAAACACCAGGATAAATAGAAAGAACATTAATAGGAACAGTAAAACTATGGTTATTAAATATAACAGAAGAAAGTATAAAAACTTTAAGAAATAATAAAAACATGAGTGGCGAAGCTGCAACAACATCGATAGAAATACTACAAAAATATGAAACGGCAATAAGAAACGAATTTACCAGTACGACGACAGAAGATGAAGAAAAAAAATAAAGAAAAAATAATAAATAGAAATTTATTGACAAAATTAGAAATATGTAATATGTGTTATATAGATAAGTATACATGTGCATTTAAAGAATATTATTACAAAGGATCATATAATACAGAAGAAAGCAAGGAGATCAGACAGCTATATTTCACAAAATTACCTGAACCATTTAGTTCAAAAATAATAAAAAATTGGGAAGAAGAAGGACTAATAGATACGTTAGGATCTAGAATAAAATATTTACAACACTGGTATTCTAATATTTGTGAAGAATATGGAGAAAAACTACAAATAGAAAAAACCTTGATAAAAAATCTAGTATGTTGTAACAAAAAAGTGGCACCTAAATTCGGGTGTAAAGATGAAATTAATTATTATAAGGAATCATACTCAAGAAAAAAGAGATATAAAAAATATAAATCCAAGTATAAAAATAAAAACCCAAAAAGAGAATATTATGTAAAAAACTATAAAACAAAAAGACCATATAGACCAAAACGAAAATTAACAGAGTGTACATGCTACAACTGTGGAAAATTAGGACATATAGCTAAAAATTGTAGATTACCAAGAGACCCACAAAGAAAACAAATATCAGAGATAATATTCAAAGAAGACGAAAAATATACGCAAATAAAATACATAGACTATGAGCTAAATAGCGATGATAGTATATATGAAATATCAGAAGAAGAAAGTGAAATAGGTAATGACTGAAAAAGAAATACAAATAATAAAAAAGGAAGAATATCTAGATGAAGAATCTACAAATCAAAAAATAATATTTGATTATAACATATTTGACCAAATAAAAGGAAAAGAATTAGACTTAAGTGTAGATAAAATATTTAATATACCAATTATAAGAAACTTATTCAAAAGACAAAAAGAAGAGTACTATGTAGTAAGCCAGAAAGAACATGTAATAGATTGTAAATATACACAAGGAAAAGCTAGAATACCCTTGATAACCAGAAGAATCATAAATAAAGAAATACAAGATCTAAAAGCAAGAGATCCAATAAGATACGTACACCTAGGAGGAACAGAAATATTAATAAAAGCTTGTTTTAGAGAAGGAATAGATACACCAATAGAAATATATTTAGCAGACGATAGGATAATAGAACCTATAGAAAAAAGCATAATAAGTGCAGTTAAAGGAAATTTAATATACCAAAAGTTTAAATTTATAATAAGTGCTAACTATTCAGTATCAGTATCAGATAGTAATATAGATAAATCTTTAGTATTATATTGGAAAATGTCAGGAATAGAACTAACCCCAGGCAGTAAAATATTTACAGCAAGATGTAAAAACTTGTATGTATTAACTACTAAGCATAGAATAACAGCAAAAAATAAAATAAATAGGATAAAGATAGAAAACCCCTTTGAAAAGATAGTTACTCTAATAGACAAAAATGACTATAGTTACAAAGAAATAGATTTTGATGAAGATTTAGAATAGTAAAAGAAAGATTAAGTACATCTAAAAGAATAAACTATGAACCAAGGTTAAGCATATCAGGTAGCAAAAGATATGAAAGTACAAGTATAAACTACGAACCAGAAATACAAGAATCATCTACAAAACTGATAAAACATCAAAAAGAGGAACTAAAACAATACTATATAACGGGAATAATAAATGAACAAAAATGTTTAATATTAATAGATATAGGACAAGAAGAAAATAACATAGCACGAGAACTAGTTATGGAAGATAAGATAAAAGTAAAAAATCGGCCATGCCCAGACCTACCAAAAACATTAGCAAATACTAAAGAAATAGTAAAAAAGGAAATAATTATAGGAGGAATACCAATAAAGATAAAATTTGAAATACACCAAGACAAAAATACAATATTAGGAATAAAATGGTTAGAAAAAATGAAACCATATAGTATAGAAAATAAACAATTAATAATAACACATAATAATAAGAGAATAATAATAAAAAGAGTTTAAAAAATATGGAAATACTAATCATGCATCAAACTATCGCTAATCATACTACGAACAGAATATCTAGAAAGAAATTTAAAAGACCATACGAAAAAGACATAATACTAACCCAAGAAATATATTGGTACGCCAAAACACTAAAAGAATTATACTCTGATTCTTACGATACCTTGTTAGGACAGAAACAAATACACATAGAACAAATTATACAAGATAAAGAATTAAGTAGTAACCAAAAGGAAATACTACACCAATATATAAAAGAATTAGATATAACCTTATCAACGATTGGATCTAGGATACATCTTTATATCCAACTAATAAGAATAAATATTAACATAAGAAAAAGACGAACGGAATATCTAGGATAATTCGATTAAGTCACTAAATACACAAGATAGATGGTAAATTACAAAAGAAATAAGGAGACTTGTTCTGAATATACAAAACTTTACATTTACAATTGGAGTAATTCCAACTGACAAGAATGCAATTGCAGATCACCTATCAAGACAAAAGTACTCAGACTGAGGAAACTACTCCAGATATACTCTCAATCCTTACTACGCTTTCCATGAAAGTGGACAGTCTAGGAACGAGATTACAAAAGATAGAGCTAAGTCAGCAGCATGACTCTAAATATGCGGAGCTAAGTCAGCAGCATGACTCTAAATATGCGGAGCTAGAAGGTGACGTTGGGAAACACCTTAAAACCCATAACAGTTTGCTAAATACAGCTGCAGGTACAAGCAAGGCTGCAGGAAACAAACCAGTTAGTACTAAACCATTTACAAATAACAATTTGAACAAGATATTTGAAAAGCCATTTATCCAGAAAAGACAACCCATTGAAATACCAAATGTCATACCCCAAACGACTACTTATGCAAATAGCCTCCACAAAGATAAGAAAATATACAATCATATCACCCAATCCTACATCAACAATATATACCAAATACAAACTTTCCTAAACCTTAAGCCAAGATCTACCATTAACCCCGAAAAACCAGAGCAAGACTACTTAACCCAAAAATTACAAGGATACAACCGGCTGATAGCACAGCCAAAAACAAATCCAAATCTAGTTAGAACCTGTTATAACTACGGATTACTTAGCACCGTATATACATACGACGGCGAAGAGATAAGTGGAATTCCAGAACTCCACAAAGCATTTATTACATATAAACGAATTACAAAAGGAAATTTATTTTTTATAAAATTTTACACAGCACCAGCGGAAATACTATATGATGAAATAAAACCACTAATCCAGGTTGTTAAAATAGGCCTGACTAAAGAAATGATCATACCAGAAGAGATATCGCAACAAGCGGAGATACCAAAAGTTGAGATACCAAGTTTTTATGCAAATAAAAGAATAATTGGTATATCAACAATTATCCAGGAATTAGCTACGAATTATCTACAAGGCAAAGCTATATGGAGTTATTATTCCAGAGACCATTTAATGATCTATGCCAATTCAAGAGAATTACGACAAGCAGATATGGATGAAGTCCAGAAATGGATTTTATCGTTATTAAAACCAGAGTTAGAACCAACAACTAGAGCCTTGAAGACAGGGTTCATTTCAGAAGAACTATTAACCAGATACTGCAAGTTAATCGGTCAAAAATATCCAGACCATATATGCTCCAAATGCAAAGGAGAAGATAATGTTATTCCAGAAGTTCAGCTTGAATAGATGGACTAACGAAAGAAGGACAGCTTGCACAAAGAAGATATTGACAAAAGCAGCTATGTAATTATTGTAATAAGTTTAGTCGTGTAGTGTCGGCCAAAATAAACGGCCAATATATTAGACAGCTGTAAAATGTAAAAGTAAAGTAGTTTGTTTTTATATGTAAAAGTCGTAAAGTAGAGTCTTAGTCATGAATAGTAATACTGTTCATGAATAGTAAAAGAGTCACTGTTCATGAATAGTAAAAGTCACTGTTCATGAATAGTAAAGGTCGTCACTGTTCATGAATAGTAAAAGTCGTCACTATTCATGAATAGTAAAGGTCATCCGACTTCTATATATAGAGGTCCTTGAACATAAATAAAAATCATCCGATAATCACTTCCTCTCATCTCTCTCTACATTTTCTAATAAGTTTTCCATTCCGCACTTTTTACTCCGAGGGAAACGTATACAAGGATGTAACACCGTGACTTTCGCATCGGCGATTCACATGTATAGCTGAGCCATCACAGTAGGATAAACCTGACTGCTCTGATACCAATTTTGTGCGGAATGGAAAACTTATTAGAAAATGTAGAGAGAGATGAGAGGAAGTGATTATCGGATGATTTTTATTTATGTTCAAGGACCTCTATATATAGAAGTCGGATGACCTTTACTATTCATGAATAGTGACGACTTTTACTATTAATGAACAGTGACGACCTTTACTATTCATGAACAGTGACTTTTACTAAGTAGAGTCTTAGTCATGAATAGTAATACTGTTCATGAATAGTAAAAGAGTCACTGTTCATGAATAGTAAAAGTCATCACTGTTCATGAATAGTAAAGGTCGTCACTGTTCATGAATAGTAAAAGTCGTCACTATTCATGAATAGTAAAGGTCATCCGACTTCTATATATAGAGGTCCTTGAACATAAATAAAAATCATCCGATACTTATCCGATACTTTCATCCCTTTTCTCTCTATATCTCTCTCTCTCTAATAATATTTCCATTCCGCACAATATTGGTATCAGAGCTAGATAGAAAAATATAATAGTCATAGCAAAAGCTAACTCCAATGAGGAAATTATCGAGAAGGTATACTGTCATATGAATATGCATAGCTAAACTCACATATTCCTGATAATCATAGTTATGGTAGAGTAAATTTTATATTTGTTACTATATATTGGAATTGTTCAAAAGCATGTTACATAGTTTGCTAGCAAATGGGAAAGGGGAGAAAACTTCTAGAGAACAGTACTATCATCGAGGGGAAACCGTTGAGGCAAGAAGCCGTGTTAAGGGAATACCAATAGTATGAGAAAAGCTGTTTAAAGGAAGAAGAGTATCATGCCGAGTACAATCATGCTGGTAGTGACAAACCAAACATGTTCTAGGACAAATCCAGTATTATAGTAAGCTTATATAAAAAGGATCCTATCATAAAATATGATTAGAGGGAATAACTGAGAAAAAGCAGCATAATAAAAATGACAAGTTTACATGAAGAAGCGATAAAAAATTATAAAACATTGGTTTTATATGCACTAAAAAACATAAGAATGACTGAATTAAAAAGAATTATTTGGGAAAAAATATTTGATAAAATAGACGAATTATTAGAACAACAATGGTATGAGATAGATCTAGACAATTTAAATATAGATAACGATTGTGAAATATATTCAGATCTAGAAATAACATATTCAGATTAATGATTAATTACGAATATTTAAGTTATTGGGAAAAAACTGTAGAAAACATAAATTTATTGATTAGCTTAATGAAAAGTAATATAGAAGACTAACAAAAAACTCAAGATATAGAATACCTCGAATATATTATAGAAAACGTAAAAGAAATACAAAGATTAGTTCCTTTAAAAAAGGAATATTATAATAAGACATTTAATGGATAAATACGAGGAAGAATTAACAGAAATGATTAAACAAACAAGAGAAGAAATTACACATAGAGAACAAAGACTTAGTGAAAACATATTTGCAGGAGTATGCCATAGGTCAATATTGGCACAAAGAAAAGAAATATTCTACTTATACATAGAATTACAAAAACTAACATATAAATTAGAACACAAATTATAAATGAATAAAGAAGAATACATGGTAGAAGAAAAAACCTTCGAAAATCTAGAAGGAAGAAAAATAATAATAGTATTTTCTAATCTAGGAAGAAGATATAAGAAAATAGGAGAAAACATGCATCTAATGATAGAAAGAGAATCAGCTAAATTAGAAGATAGTCTAACAGCTATGGTAAGAATAATGAAAGAAAACGAAGAAATAGACAGAAAGAATGAAATAAATAAAATAAAACAAGAAGCAAAAATAGAAGTACAAAAAATAGAAAGTACTAAAAATACAAAAATATTAGAATTAGAAAAAGAACTAGCAATGTTAAAAGAAATATGTGAAAACAGACAAAAAGAAAAGGAAAACAGACAAAAAGAAAAGGAACAAAAAGAAAAGGAACAACAAGAAAAATTACAAAAAGAAAAAGAACAACAGGAAAAATTACAAAATGAAATAAGATTATTTAAAGAAGAATTACAACTAAAAGAAGAATTACAACTAAAAGAAGATAACGAAGAGCATAAATTATTACAACTAAAAGAAGAATTACAACTAAAAGAAGATAACGAAGAGCATAAGTTACCAGAATTGGTAATAGATGAAATAAATGAAACTAATGAAGAACAAAATTCAGAAGCAAGTGAAACATATACTGAATTATTAAAAAATATAGAAAATGATGAAAATATAGAAAATGATGAAATCATAGAAATAAATATGAGTAAAGTAGAAGAAAAACCTAGCACATCAGAAGAAAAAAGAGACTTAAAACCAAAATACTATACAAAAAGTTATGAAAACTCAGATAAACAAGAAACAACATGGAAAAAATAATATAATGAAAAATGGACACCAACTCCATCAACAGAACAATATAATTTCTTAGATCTAGATTGTGTAACAGACACAAATAAAGTTATCCAATTATGGATGGGATATATAGCAAAACAATTAATAGACAACAAAATACAAATAGCAGAAACACCAGGATACATAGAAAGAACATTAATAGGAACAGTAAAACTATGGTTATTAAATATAACAGAAGAAAGTATAAAAACTTTAAGAAATAATAAAAACATGAGTGGCGAAACTGCAACAACATCGATAGAAATACTACAAAAATATGAAACGGCAATAAGAAACGAATTTACCAGTACGACGACAGAAGATGAAGAAAAAAATAAAGAAAAAATAATAAATAGAAATTTATTGACAAAATTAGAAATATGTAATATGTGATATATAGATGAGTATACATGTGCATTTAAAGAATATTATTACAAAGGATCATATAATACGGAAGAAAGCAAGGAGATCAGACAGCTATATTTCACAAAATTACCGGAACCATTTAGTTCAAAAATAATAAAAAATTGGGAAGAAGCAGGACTAATAGATACGTTAGGATCTAGAATAAAATATTTACAACACTGGTATTCTAATATTTGTGAAGAATATGGAGAAAAACTACAAAAAGAAAAAACCTTGATAAAAAATCTAGTATGTTGTAACAAAAAAGTGGCACCTAAATTCGGGTGTAAAGATGAAATTAATTATTATAAGGAATCATACTCAAGAAAAAAGAGATATAAAAAATATAAATCCAAGTATAAAAATAAAAACCCAAAGAGAGAATATTATGTAAAGAACTATAAAACAAAAAGGCCATATAGACCAAAGAGAAAGTTAACAGAGTGTACATGCTACAACTGTGGAAAATTAGGACATATAGCTAAAATTTGTTGTCACGACCCGATTTCTCGGTCATGATGGCACCTACACCCCCCGGTAGGTGAACCAGTCCCTGTAGCCCAGAACAGCTAGTAATGGGCTACTATCTAACAAACATGAGAATAAAACGAATAAAATAGATAATATGAATGTAAATATATACAAATGCGAAAAACTAAACCAAACCCCAAGACCTGGTATCATAGTACAGAGCCAAACTACATACATGGAGTACAAGTAACCAAAACTATATATACAGATGTCTCTGAATGGAAATAGAGTACATGAAGCAAAAGATAAACTAAAGCTAAGCCCCGATCGCCAAGAGCCCACCTTCAGTCTGAAGTAGTCTTCAATAGATCTCCAAGCACGAATCTCAACGATCTACCGGCGATGGCCCACACTAGGATCTGCACCAAAAGATGCAGGGGGTAGGGGTGAGCACCAAATGCGAAGCATAAGGTACCCAGTAGGTATCATAGGCCGACTGGGCACATATAAGATAAAAGAGCAGTAATAGACAGAATAGAAGCAAGTAGTCACAGAAATCAACGAAAGGTACACAGGAACTAGCCCAGAGGGAAATCAACAGAACCAAAGATGAGGCTAGTAAGCAGAATATACACACCAAAGGCACAGGTGAAAGTAAGAAACAACGCACCTGGAATCCTTGCAACAACAGTGTATACAAAATAAGTTTACGGAATGGACGGTATACCGGTAACCTCAAATGTAAGAAGAAGAGAGAAAGAGTAATAATAGGCATGCTCAAGACATGAATCAACCCAACTAATCATAACAATCTCAAATCCAGAAACTAACACCCTAGCAGTACCAATCTCATACTTATCCATAATAGAGAACCATTCTGTAAATAAATAGCAAAATCTACCTACAGTCCCTCGGCCGCCCATACAACCGAGGAACACAACCAAGTGAAAACAAACCCTTCGGCATCCCATACTACCGGAGCGTACAATCAACAAACAGCAAACAAGGGTGGAACCTCAAACCATGAATGATATGATGCATGAAGATCTCAAGTGCCATAGTATCTCTGTATGTACCTCCTCCGGCGCCGATCCGGCCCAGCAGGTAGGTTCCATGGAAGGTCTCTGCCCGTATACCTCTACTCCCCCGTATACACCTCTTCCGGCACACGCAGCTCGTAGCTCCTGGCCCGGATAGCAAGGTCCATGGAGGTCCTCGACCCCATACCAAAACTCAGTATCAGAATCACGTATCAAGATAGAGTCCCAGTCTCAATATCAAGATATAGAACCAGTCTCGAATATGCATGCCCAGACCCTGTCCAGGACTAAAAATAGTAGGAAAACATCTGAAAACCCCCTCCAAGGGTGCCCGGGCGTCGCCGGGTCTAAACAGTAAAAAGTCATCTCATGTGCTCGGTCCAACCGAGACTAAAAAAATCATATCAAGTAGTAAGAAACTCAACTAGCACTCCGGCCCTGCCGAGTCTAGTGATAATCGTAAAACTGATGATTTAAACCACAAGTGAAATCAACCATTTCCAAATCATTTCCATCAAAAACGGCCCCCCGGGCCATGCAAGGTTTAGAAAACAGTGTCAGTAGGCCCAAAGCCAAAACCACTGTAAAACATCGATAAAACCTCTTTATATGCAGGGAAATGATATGCTCACACACAACAATAGCTGCTCAACAGCTTACAATCAACCTACCGACCCTGCACAGGCCCACAGCTACTCAGCAAGCATAACCAGCCTAGAAGGATAATTCTATGCCCGGGACTCGCGGACATCCCCAAAATCCCACCTTCTATGTTCCAGAGTCAATAAGGCCCTCACAGGACCGCAAGGGTAAATAAATAAAATATATCGCCAAATACTACAAGCAACGGAGGAATAAAAATAGCGGACATGAATAAAGCGGTCAAGGTCTGTGGTACCAACCTAATAAACCAACCCAAGGATGCCATTAATACAATTTTATTTTATATATACGGAGGCTGGGGAAATTAAACCGTAACCTACCTGTCGTCCGACGACAAGCTGCTGGAACACGATGTCCAAGCTCGAACCACTCCGAGAAAATCCAAAACTAAATCGGAATCGGATTTGGGAAGGAATAACTTGACAAGATAATTGATTTCCTTTCGGAGATTAAATAAGGTGCGAAAACATTTTTTTCCCATCAAAACCTTTCAACGATTGCAAATATATATGTGCATATGCACTAAGAACCACTTTGTAGTGATATGCCCATAAGCATACAGTGGCTTAAATAAGCCAAATATACATACGTATATGTTCTGCCACCTTTCAATCATACTATGTGTTGTTAACCCTCCACTTCCACGTGGAAGTGGAGGTGGCAACCAATTCCCTCCGTTAGGTATAAACTCGGGTATTGCATAAATTCGTGGTAAAATAAATATAATATTTTAAACATACCATAATTATTAGAAAATCATTTCCAATAAAACCTACTATATTATAATAATAAATTTTAACATAATTAAATTTACTATCTCCGTTAAAATATTATGGAGTATAAAAACTTTATAAAATAAATACGTAAACACTTATATCGTACCAAACATATTTTTCATAAGCCTTTTAAAATATTTTGAAAAGGTAATAATAATATACTTTTTACCAAATTTACTTTTTAAAAAAAATTTCAAATATACGCACGATACTAATAAAATTCTTAAGTTTAGGCTCGTAATTCGCCTACGCACGATTTTGATATTCAAGAATTATCTCGGGATCCTCCCTTATATTTTATCACTGTTTCGGAACTGAAATGGCATTTTAAAACGTAAAATTGAGCTTAAATCGGGTTAAACCCGACCCGATTCGCGACCCGGTTCGTAACCCGTTTTCTGCCAGACAGTCCGCGGTAAAACAGTCATAACTCTCTGCTCCGAGATTATTTGGACGTGCGGTTTTGTGCGTTGGAAACTAGACTCGTAGAACTTCGATTTGGTATCTCGGGGGACTTCTAACTCTTTATATATTGGGAGAAAATCCCCGACACATTTGACCCAAAGTTCAGAAAATTGTTAAAGGTCTTACGATATCTTTTGCCGATTTGCTTGACTTCAACACTTAACGTGGAAATGACCGGATGGGTCATTACATTATCCACTACTAAAAAGGACTTTCGTCCTCGAAAGTCAAGGTCAAGAGGGTACCTGAAGGCTAAAATAGCTGCGGATACTGATCCCGCATATCCCTTTCGGTCTCCCAGGTAGCCTCCTCGACTGGACGGTGCCTCCACTGAACTTTAACAACCGGGATCTCTCGAGACCTCAATCTCCTGACATCTCTGGCCAAAATAGTTGACGGCTCCTCAACAAAGGCTAAACCCTCATCCAACTGAACTGAATCCCACTGCAACACATGAGACTCATCTGGGATATACCGACGCAACATCGAGACATGGAATACAGGATGTATAGCTGAAAACATCGGAGGTAAGGCTAACTGATAGGCAACGCTACCAACCCTCTGCAGAATCTCAAATGGCCCAATGTACCTGGGGCTAAGCTTGCCCCGCCTACCAAATCTCATCACGCCCTTCATGGGCGATACACAGAGAAACACCAAGTCACCGACACTAAACTCCAAGGCACGAAGCCTACGATCAGCATAACTCTTCTGCTTGCTCTGAGCTGCCCGAAGTCTATCCTGAATCACTCGGACTCGGTCTAAGGAATCTCGAAGCAAATCTGTGCTCTGTGGCCCAGCACTAGAACCATCAAACCAACATACCGGTGATCTGCAACGCCTGCCATACAAAGCCTCAAAAGGTGCCATGCCGATACTCGAATGGAAACTATTATTATAAGCAAACTCTGCCAAGGGAACAAACTGATCCCATGAACCTCCAAAGTCGAGAACACAGGCCCGAAGCATGTCCTCCAGAACCTGAATAGTCCTCTCGGACTGGCCATCTGTCTGAGGGTGAAAAGCGGTGCGAAGATGAACCTCTGTACCCAAATCACGCTGAATAGCCCTCCAAAACTGAGATGTAAACTGAGTGCCGCGGTCTGAAATAATAGAAGCTGGGACCCCATGCAACCGAACAATCTCACAAAGGTAGATCTGAGCTAACCTCTCTGCACCATAAGAAGTCTGAACCGGCAAGAAATGTGCTGACTTAGTCAGCCTATCAACAATCACCCATATGGAATCAAACCCATGAGAAGTACGAGGCAAACCAACCACGAAGTCCATAGTAATCCCTTCCCACTTTCACTCAGGAATGGGAAGTCGCTGCATCAAACCACCAGGTCTCATGTGCTCGAACTTAACCTGCTGACAGTTCAAGCATCGAGATACAAACTCCGCTATATCCCGCTTCATACCACTCCACCAGTAAAGCTGTCTCAAGTCTCTATACATCTTCGCTGTGCCAGGGTGAATGGAATATCTAGTACAATGTGCCTCACGAAGTATCAACTGAACCAATTCACTAACCCTCGGAACACAAAGGCGACTATCATACCTCAGAACCCCATCTGAATCTAGAGTAGCCCGACTGGTATCACCCTGAACAACCCGATCACGAAGGTCCCACAACTGCTGATCTTCAAACTGACGGCTCTGAATCTGATCAATCAAAGTAGAATGAACCTCAATACTGGCGAGAACTCTGCTAGGATCCGACAGGTCAAGCCTAACCAACCGGTTAGCCAAGGACTGAATGTCCAAGGCCAACGGCCGCTCTGAAACTGAAAGAGAAGCTAGGCTACCCATACTCACTGTCTTCCGACTCAAGGCATCCGCTACCACGTTTGCCTTGCCCGGATGATACAGAATAGTGAAGTCATAGTCCTTCAGTAACTCGACCCATCTCCTCTGTCTCGTGTTCAACTCCCGCTGACTCGTGATATACTGAAGACTACGGTGATCGGTGAAGATATCACAGTGAACCCCATATAAATAATGCCTCCAGATCTTGAGCGCGAAAACTACTGCCGCCAACTCTAAGTCATGAGTGGGGTAGTTGCGCTCGTGAACCTTCAGCTGCCTTGACGCATATGCTACTACTCGACCCTGCTGCATCAACACACAACCAAGACCAACCCCAGAAGCATCACAATACACGGAGAAGCTCTGACCCTCAACCGGCAAAGTCAACACTGGAGCTGAAGTCAATAAGGCCTTAAGCCTCTGGAAGCTATCCTCACACTGGTCCGACCACTGAAATGGGACATCCTTCTTAGTCAGCATAGTCAAGGGTGCTGCTATGGAAGAAAACCCCTCAACAAACCGTCTGTAGTAACCTGCTAACCCAATAAAGCTGCGAACCTCAGTAACAGTAGTGGGTCTAGGCCACTCACAAACCGCTGAGATCTTTCCCGGATCGACCCTAATCCCATCCTTAGACACCACGTGCCCTAGGAATGCAACTGACTCAAGCCAAAACTCACACTTTGAGAACTTGGCATAAAGCCGATGATCTCTCAAAGTCTGGAGTATAACCCTTAAGTGTTGCTCATGCTCATCTCTACTACGCGAGTATACCAAGATGTCGTCTATAAAAACTATCACAAATGAGTCCAAATACGAGCCAAGAACCCTGTGCATCAAGTTCATAAAGGCTGTGGGGGCATTAGTCAACCCAAAAGACATCACCAGGAACTCATAATGGCCATAACGTGTCCTGAATGCTGTCTTAGGGATGTCCTCCACCCTAATCCTCAACTGATGGTAGCCGGACCTCAAATCAATCTTTGAAACACGAGCTGAACCCTGAGCTGGTCAAACAAATCATCCAATCCTCCCGCGGTAACGGATTCCATTCTCATGGTCAACCCTATTCACGGTGCTCGATAATTCAATACACATGCGCATCGACCCTATCTTTCTTTCTTCACGAAGAGAACAGCCGGCCCCCAAGGTGACACACTAGGATCAATAAACCCCTTAAGGCTAACAGATCCTGGAGCTGCTCCTAAGCTCCCTCAACTCAGCAGGAGCCATACGGTAAGGAGATAAGGAAATGGGCCTAGTGCCCGGCGTCCAACTCATAGCAAAATCAATATCTCTCTCAGCGTGGAAGGCCTGGCAGGTCGGTAGGAAATACATCGAGGAAGTCATCTAACCACAGGAACAGGACTCAGGGGAAGTGGGGTCAGCATAACATC
>QJPP01005866.1:0-46345 GCA_003996215.1 Jaltomata sinuosa | reverse complement strand
AAGAAGAAGAGAGAAAGAGTAATAATAGGCATGCTCAAGACATGAATCAATACTCAACTAATCATATCAACCTCAAATCCAGAAACTAACACCCTAACAGTACCAATCTCATACTTATCCATAATAGAGAATCATTCTATAAGTAAAAAGCAAAAATCTACCTACAGTCCCTCGGCCGCCCATACAACCGAGGAACACAAACAAGTGAAAACAAACCCTCCGGCATCCCATACTACCGGAGCGTACAATCAGCAAACAACAAAAAAGGGTGGAGCCTCAAACAATGAATGATATGATGCATGAAGATCTCAAGTGAAATGGTATCTCTGTATGTACCTCCTCCGGTGCCGATCCGGCCAAGCAGGTAGGTTCCATGGAAGGACACTGCCCGTATACCTCTACTCCACCGTATACCCTTCCTCCGGCACACGCAGCCCGCAACCCCTGGCCCGGATGGCAAGGTCCAATGGAGGTCCTCGACCCCATAACCATATCTCAGGTATCAGAACATGTATCCAAGAATAGAGTCCGCAGTTCAATATCAAGATAGTAGAACCAGTATCAAATATGGCATGCCCAGACACTGTCCAGGAACTAAAAATAGTAGGAAAATATTCGTGAAAAACCCCTCCAAGGGGGCCCGGGCGTCGCCGGGTCTAAACAGTAAAAAGTCATCTCATGTGCTCGGTCCAACCGAGACTAAAAAATCATATCAAGTAGTAAGAAACTCAACTAGCACTCCGGCCCTGCCGAGTCTAGTGATAATCGTAAAACTGATGATTTAAACCACAAGTGAAATCAACCATTTCCAAATCATTTCCATCAAAAACGGCCCCCCGGGCCATGCAAGGTTTAGAAAACAGTGTCAGTAGGCCCAAAGCCAAAATCACTGTAAAACATCGATAAAACCTCTTTATATGCATGGAAATGATATGCTCACACACAACAATAGCTGCCCAACAACTTACAATCAACCTACCGACCCTGCACAGGCCCACAGCTACTCAGCAAGCATAACCAGCCTAGAAGGATAATTCTATGCCCGGGACTCGCGGACATTCCCAAAATCCCACTTTCTATGTTCCAGAGTCAATAAGGCCCTCACAGGACCGCAAGGGTAAATAAATAAAATACATCGCCAAATACTACAAGCAACGGAGGAATAAAAATAGCGGACATGAATAAAGCGGTCAAGGTCTGTGGTACCAACCTAATAAACCAACCCAAGGATGCCCATTAATACAATTTTATTCTATATATACGGAGTCTAGGGAAATTAAACCGTAACCTACCTGTCGTCCGACGACAAGCTGCTGGAACAACGATGTCCAAGCTCGAACCACTCCGAGAAAATCCAAAACTAAATCGGAATCGGAATCGAATTTGGGAAGAAATAACTTGACAAGATAATTGATTTACTTTATCAAATATATTTTTCTCACCATAAAACCTCACACGTGGAAGAGTATTTGATACAGTGCATCATAGTATGAAACAGTACTATACATAAATGTATAGTAACTCTCAGCAAAGTCACTTTAATATATATAAGTATATGTGTTGCCACCTTTCCATCTACTAGTGCTGCCTTCACCTTCCACTTACACGTGGGGGTGGAGGTGGCAACCAATTTTCCTCCGTTAGGTATATATTCGGGTATTGCGTAAATTCGTGGTAAAATAATTATAGTATTTTAAATATACCATAATTATTAGAAAATCATTTCCAATAAAACCTACTATATTATAATAATAAATTTTAACATAATTAAATTTACTATCTCCGTTAAAATATTACGGAGTATAAAAACCTTATAAAATAAATACTTAAACCATTAAAATATTTTGAAAAGGCAACACTAATATAGTTTTTACCAAATTCAACTTTTAAATAATTATTTCGAATACACGCACGATGTTAATGAAGTTCTTAAGTTTAGGCTCGTAATTCGCCTACGCACGATTTCGATATTCAAGAATTCTCTCGGAATCCTCCCTTATATTTTATCACTGTTTCGAAACTGAAATGGCATTTTAAAAAGTAAAACTGAAGCTTAAATCGGGTTAAACCCGACCCGATTCGCGACCCGGTTCGTAACCCGTTTTCTGCCAGACAGTCCGCGGTAAAACAGTCATAACTCTCTGCTCCGAGATTATTTGGACGTGCGGTTTTGTGCGTTGGAAACTAGACTCGTAGACCTTCGATTTGGTATTTCGGGGGACTTCTAACTCTTTATATATTGGGAGAAAAGCCCCGACACATTTGACCAAAAGTTCAGAAAATTTGTTAAAGGTCTTACGATATCTTTTGTCGATTTGCTTGACTTCAAAACTTAAACGTGGAAATGACCGGAAGGGTCATTACACTGTCACAACCTGATTTCTCTGTCATGATGGCACCTACAATCCCCCCAGTAAGGAACCAATCCCCGTAGACTGGAATAGTTAGAATGGGCTATTATCTAACAAATAAGTGAAAGAACAGTTTAATAAGCAAAAGTAAGGGAACAAGATGAAGAGAATAGATAACAGGAATATATATATACATATGCGGAAGCTAAACTAAACCCCTAGACCTGGTATCATAGTATAGAGCCAGAACTACATATAAGAAGTACAAATGATCCAAAATAATATATAATATATATATATAGATGTCTCTGAATGGTAATAGAGTACATAAGGCAAAAGATAAACTAAAGCTAAGCTCCGGTCGCCAAGAGCTCACCCTTAGTCTGAAGTATTCCCCAAAATATCTCTGAGTATGAATCACAATGATCTAGCAACAATGGACCCTGCTAGGATCTGCACCAAAAGATGCAGGTGGTAGGGTGAGCACCAAATGAAAAGCATAAGGTACCCAGTAGGTATCATAGGCTGATCGGGCACATATAAGATAAAAGATTAATAACAGACAGAATAGAACAAGCAGTCACGGAAATCAACAAAAAAGTACAGAGGAACTAGCCCAGAGGGAAGACAACAGAACAACATACAAGGCTAGCAAGTAGAACATATATCCACAGGCATAGGTGATGGTAAGAAAAGGCGCACCTAGGATCCTTAAAACAACAATATATACATAATAAGTTCTAAAAATGGATGGTATAATGGTAACCTCAAGTATAAGGAAAAAGGAAGCAAGGAGTAGAGATAGACATGCTCGGGAAAACAAAAATCAAAGATCGAACTAATCATATCAATCTCAAATCTAGAAACCAACAACCTAGTCATAGCAGGGAACAATTCCGTAATAAATAACAAGAGTCTACCTACAGTCCCCTGGCCCCCCATACAACCGATGAACACAAACAAGTAAAAACAAACCCTCCGACATCCCATACTATTGGAGCGTACACTCAACAAACATCAAACAAGTGTGGAGCCTCAAATGATGAATGATATGATGCATAAAGATCTCAGGTGAAATGGTATCTCTGTATGTACCCCCTTCGGTGCCGATCGGATCTAGCAGGTGGGTTCCATGGAAGGACACTGCCCGCATACCTCCACTCAACCGTATACCCTCCCTCCGACACACATAGCTCGAAGCCCCAGGCCCGGAGCGGCAAAGTCCATGAAGGTTCCGGACCCCATACTGAAATTCAGTATCAAAATATGTCATCTGAAAGCAAGTCTGGGTTCAAGTTAGAGACCCAGTCTTGAATATGCATGCCCAGACCCTGTCCAGGACTAAAACAGTGGGAAAATAGCTCAAAAACCACTCCAAGAGTGCCCGAGCATAACCAGGTCTAAACAGTAAAAAGTCATCTCAGGTGCTCAGTCCGACCAAGGCTAAAAACCATCCCAATTTAATAAGAAACTCGACTAGCACCCCGGCCCTGCCGAGTTTAGCGTTAATAGTAAAATTGGTGATAGAAATCATAATTTGACCTTCTTTTACCCCAAGAATGAGTTATGGTAAGTATAAACTTTTTTCGGCCAATCAGATTGTAGTGATGTGACCACATCATTTGACACGTGACACTAACTTGGGCCTCTAGAATAAGATAACATTTTGGGCTTTGCAAAATGGTCTCAACATTTGTAGCCCAAACCAATTGACTAGCCCAACAAAATTGGAATTTTAATTAAATCTATATTTATTGGTTTTAAATAATTAATCCATAATATTTTATTAAGGACTAATATATTTTGAATTGAATATAATCTGAATTTCTCACGGATTTATATTTAGTAAAATTTCATTGTACACAGTGACTTAATATGAAAAGATAGATGAAACTAATAAACAATACTTATTTAAATAAAAACATCTCGTTTGGGGATTCATCTATGTTTAACAAAAATAAAAAAACAAAAGTTAGTGATACAAAAATATGTATACAAACAAAGTTAATGATAAGAAGTCGACTTTAGGCTTTTAACGCAAAATCTAATACTTGTAATTTTTGCACTTCCTTTTTCTGACCGTATGAACAGAAATAGGTCTTTGAAGCGTTGCAAAATATATGTGGACTCATTTCTCATTTTTTTCGGCTGATCGTGAGAAATGGGTTGGCTTACTCTATGGTAATGCAAAAGAGGCGAGTGGACTCAAGGTAGTTTATGCAAGAAAGCAAACGAAGAGAATGGATTAGTATTCGTAACAAATATTTTTGACAAAGTGTTAAAGAAAACAAAACAACCATTTTATAACCAAAAGGGGAAATAGATTACTCTTTAAAGATCCAATGAAATGAGAATTAAATTCTCTAATATTATTGAATTTTTAAGCTAATTAAGAATTAATGTTCTTAACATACATAAACAGAAGTGACCAATTTGTTGCTAAATTATTACTCGAAGAAACAGTGACTTTTTTTCGTGTGGATCAAAAATATGATACAAAGCTAATTTTTATTCAAAATAAAAAATAAAATTAAGATACAGTTAAGCAAACCTCATGAACGTTTAAACATGGGATTGAATTTAAATTTAGACTTTCTTCAACTCAAAATTAGGCTAAATTTTGCCCTTAAAAAACAAAGTTGAGGAAAGAGGAGATAAGAGAACTTTATTGGAAAATTTCCTCTGATCGCGCGTTGCTTCTCAAATTAGCAACACAATTTATCTAAGCTCACAATCATAAGATTTTACTTCAAGTGACGCACGTATAAGAAACTAAAGCAGACCAAGGCACTCTGTTTCGAAATCTATGAACAGGAGGCTGAGCTACTCAAAATTTGAACTCAAAAACAACCTCATGGGTCGTACAGAACATGAATCGAAAGTTACATCATAACCATTTTTTTCTCAAACATACAAAGCAAGATCAAACTAGTGGCATATTTTCTATACTAACAATCATATAGAACTTATAATCGACAAATATGTAGTGTGTCTGAAATAGAGTAGTCTTATCAAAGTATTTAAACAAAATAATTTTTTCTACGATCAGATTCCTCTAGTCATGATGGAACCTTCTATAATGCACCAGTAGGTGAGCCAAGCCCTTAGCCCAGAACTGCAAGTAACGGGCTAACACGAGAACAAAAAGAAAGCAGAAGCACAGTAATAAAAGAGGAAGATAACTGAATAAGCATAAGTAAAGATAGGGAGGGGTGTTGCGCCCTTTTGCACAGGAAAGTGTACGTGTCCATACAAGTAATATAGAATGTGAGTCCAGATATCGTACCCAAGGAATTTGAAAAATTGATTTCTAGTTTGAATCCTTATACCAGCTATTCAGTAGGTAACCGACAATAAAGAGTGATTGGTGTGTTTGGAAAGTAAACAAATAACAAATTGTAGACAAGATTTGATTTGAGGTTGTTATTCAGCTTTGAGAAAAATTCCAGGGTTATGGTATTTCGACAATCCAGTTGAGTTCTCAAACCATACGTTTAGCTAATTTTCTGAGTTACTAGTTGCGGGTTGATTTTAACCATGTTGAGCATTTTGCCAACAACTCTAGGTCTCCTCGACTATTCTTAACACCTATATTCCTATGATCATCGATCGATAGTGAAGGGAATATGATTTCTCTTACATATCAACTGGGCAAGGCTAACGGGTATATTCCTATCCACGTTAGCGAATCGTTCCCCTTTCCTATAGTTCACAATGAAGCCATACCATCCCTTATTGCGTACATAAACACCCTATTCCTAGTCCAATTTATGCACCATAAATAGTGTTTGCTAGGTGATCAAGTTAACAAACAATTAAGAGCAAAGGAAGATAAATAACTCAATAATGGATATCTGAACTAAATAATATGATAATTAAATATCAACCTTCATGTCTTTAACCACAACCCTAGATACTAAAGGTTTAGCTACTCATTAATCTCTTTGGAAGAAGAGATTTCATGAGTTTACAAGAAAAGAATCAAAAATAAAATAAAGAAATAAAACTAAACGTTGTTCTTGAGCCTTGACGCAAGTTTTGCCTTTCACAAATCAGTTGTTGTTGATACAAAACATGGTGTGAGAGTATTTATAGAGTTTATAAACCCTTAGGACTGAGAAAACCAATCCAAATTGGGTTAGGATTCACCCCCGCTCGCGCCACTGCCCAAAAGCGGAGCAGTGGCGCAAGGAACAAATAAAACTTCAGAGAACACCTCAAAGCTGCGCCACCCCTTGATTTTGGGTGTGTCGAGTGAAGCACAAGCTGCTTCCAATCTTCACAATGTGGTCCAAATCCGCACTACTGCTTTGTTTGCAGCAGTGGTGCAAGGAACAACTAGTTCAGCCATTTTTTGCTCGTTTTGCGTTGCTTTCCGGCGTCACTTCTTCCTTGGTCCCTCTTGATTCCTTGGTTCTCTTTTTCCTCTTATTTAAGCTCCAAATACCTCAATATACTCCTACATAAACAAAACACCAAACATAAGTGTAATTCATAAAATATACGCTCAAGATGACACTAAAAAGAGGACAAATGAGAGGCGAATTATAGTATAAAAGAGTAATTTTAGCCTCTCATCAACACCCCACACTTAAACCCTTGCTCGTACTTGAGTAAGCTATACACTCATGACCTAGACTCAACTATAAACTACACCAATTGAATACAAGAACACTCAAGCTAAGACTACAATGACTGCCAATGACAAGAGCTTAGCACAACATACTTCATTCAATCAAAACTCATAAACGACTACTTCAAGACCTCCTAGCCTCAAGAATTGACTCTATGATATTAGCAAACACTCATAAATCACCACATCAAGAGGTCAATCATTTCACCTATCTTTCATCAACCATGTGTCCTTACCACAAGAGAGTTACCGATATTCACTCACAGGAATACAATTTATCAAATGAATGGGTATAAGAATAGAATTACGCTCACTCTCACAAAGAAGTTCACATGCAACATGCGATGAACCATAAGTTTTCCCTTAGTGTACTACTCCACTATTATAAGAACGTCAAATCTAAGATCATGTAGGACTTTCTGGGTTGTAATGTAGGCTTAGGGATGGGTAGAAATTATTTTGGCTAAAATAGTGACTATCTTCCCTATGCGCTTTAATACATCACATTTTTTTCATTAAGCACTTTCCTCAATCAACAAACTTTTTTCTTCTACTCTTCTCGCCCATAGAATTCTTTGTTTTCCCATAACTTTAAGCACATTCACACACCACTAGTAAGGACTACTCAATTATCAAACACTTTTTTTCTTTGTTTGTTTTTTTTCTACTCTCTACTAAAGTTTATGAATTTTTCTTGAACCCTTAGACTTTTCTATAGGCTTCTATCCTCAGCTATTTCCCTTTTTGCTTTCTTACTCCCTTGGACTCTTATTTTTAAATTAAAGCGCTTAGGAGTTTGGGATCAAATTTATGGTCAATTGAAATAAAAGGATTATGCTTTAGATGTGGCTACCAAAAGAATAGGCTAAAGGCTCAACGGGGTTAACTAGGGTTATCTTTTGGGTAGGTAAAGCAAAGGATTAAAATTGGCTAATCAAAGAAACGCCTATATTATCTCATAAACTTAACATTGTTTATTTTGTTTTGCAAAAACACCGGGCAAGTTCTAGATATCAATATGAAAGAATGGAATATCACAAAATTCTAACACACATGACACATGTTCAACTCAAGAAGGATCGATACAGACTCTTAATCAAGCAACCAACAAAAGTTCAAATTTAGACCAAACATCATATAAGAGTCAAGTAAAAGAGCCTAGGTGTCTCAAAAGAAGTCATTCAATATTTTTCACACAACATGCTTTCAAATTCAAAACCAACTTGCATTATTCAGTCAATTATAGTTCCTAACAAGAGCACCTAGCATTTGATTGGTCCTAAAGACTCTCTAACTCCTAATGACTAACTCTTCCCTCAAGACGATCGTCAACCATCCATCGTCGGGAAGAGTCATTTTACCTAAAAAAAAACTACTCTTAAAATAAAAAATAAAAAAAAGATACTCGTTTCAAAGGGATCCCCCTCAAAAAAAACCGAAGATAAAAACCAAGGGGTGGATGAAGTATGCCTCTGAAAAGAAACTAAAAGCTAAAAACTACCCTAACTAAAATAAAAAATAAATCTTTTTGTGTTTTTAGACTTTTTTAACTTTTTAAAAAAAAAAATTAACTTAGCAAAATAAAATTAAAGAAAAAACATAACAACTTATGGCATACTTCACCCTTAACAAATATTGGAAGATATCCCACCCCACACTTAAAGTCATGCTTTGTCCCCAAAGAAATAAATAAAATAAAAACTGGGTTAGAGATACTTCCCGAGGCCCTCTATGGCCTAGATAGCAGCATGCTTCTTTTAATTCTCAATCCAAAGGGATGAATGACTTCACACATAAGCTTAAACCATACACCTTAGCTTCCAAATTCGGGTACTCAGACTTCCCCAAACCTGCACAAAATCACAACCAAAAACAAAAAGTGACACTATAAAAAAAACTAAAGTATTACAGAATTGGGTTGCTCCCAATAAGCGCCTGATTTTACATCACGGCATGACGCATGTCTCATATCAACCAATTTCTCTTAATCTCTTTCTCCCCCTATGATAGAACTTTTGCCTTTTTTCACTCTTGGAGGATCACTTTCTTTTTTCACTTTCCTCTTATTCTTAACATCCCTTTTCGGGTCACTGTACAACCATCTAAACATATGCTCATGCTCCCTCAACAACTTGAGCGACTCTTTTTCTGCACCTCGAACAATTTAGTAGCAATATTCAAAAGTTCAACTTTTTCAAATCCACTCTCTTCCACCCCACACTTATTTTTGACCACCTCTGTGATCATGCACAAATCTCTATAGTGTGAAGTTCTAGAGAGTGATTTATATACCTTCACATCTATCAAAGCTTGACCATTTGCAAGAAATGGGCGTCCCAAGATAACTGGTACCTGATCATCTACTTCATAATCCAAAATAATAAAGACGGCAGGAATCACAAACTAACCCACATTGATGAGCACATCCTCAATTATGCCTCTTTGGATATACACGAGATTGATCTTCTAGCTAGAGACAGGTAGTGGTGGGTGATAAGTCGGTATTCTACCAACTTATTGAGCCTAGATCCATGAATTATTACTAAGTTTTGAATCAATTTAGAGGTTCTTATGACCTTCATTGATGTCTATGCAGATACTTTGGATAGAAGAAGAAAAACAAGGATATGGACAAAAAAGAGCCAAAAAGGAGTTAAGTGTGAAGATTTGAGAAAAGGTGGAGAATCTGCCAGGAGGTGCGATGGCTGTGTGACACAAGCCGAGATGCGGTTCGCACCTCCTCCGCCTGAAGCTATAAAGATAACTGAAGATTCTGCTAAGGAGTGTGGTCGCCATGCGACTCACACATCATGTGGTGCAAAATGCAACACCTTCGCAGAAGGCCTACTTATGCGGCTAAAGTCAGTGGCCAATCTGAAGCAGGTGTGAAATGCACACACTGTGACGTGTGAACCACATGTCATATCGCACACCACCCGGAGGGCAATTTTGTCCTAAATTTATGTGACGATTTTAGAGCATATAAAAGGCAAATTTAGGCTTATTTTGTATATACAATTCTAGAGATATTTTTCAGATAGAAAACTTGGAGATATTTTTGGCATGTAAATTTTTTCTCCATATCCATTGAGAGAGGGTTTTCAATCCAATCTTTTGGTTAACAAATTGTGTTCCTAATTTGACTCCAAAACTTGAGAATCAACTACAATGGATGGGAATTTTATTTACCCAGCTGGTATATCTTCTCCCCCTTCTATGAGTGCCTAATTTCTCTTGTCTAGGGATGTATTGATGATATGTACTTAGCTAATGGGTGTGGGTGTTGCTAACTCACTTTTATAATTGCTTATCTGAAATGGGTTTAGTGATTTCACCATTCTTTAATCTAAAATTTATGGTTGCAAATATGAATTTACCTTACTTTGCTATATAATTGCTCAAGAGAGAATTTTGTAGTTGTGGATGTGAAATTGCTAGTGGGTACTTGGGAATCCACTTAGATTGGAGGCTAGAGATAACTCCAATCGCGGAATCTCCCATTTAAGGGTCCGAGCTAGAGATAGGTGATAAGTTGGTATTTTACCTACTTATTAAGCTTCTAATATTATGCTTTTGCTAATATAAAGTGGATAAATCACGCAATTTGACAAGAATTTCTTCTATTTTACAGGTTTCTGTGTTTTAGAAGGGTTCGAGAAAGATTCAAGTGAAAACAAGTCAAATGGTGTAAAAAGAGAGCTACTGGACACTGGCACCAAAATGGCCATCGCAACCGCGAAGACAAGCCACGCGATCGCGATGAGTTAGAAGAAACTCAAAGCATCGCGATCGCAAAAGTGGAATTACACAATCGCGATGAAGGAACTTGAATAGCCTCGCGATCGCGAAGGTCGTGCATGTGACCGCGATAAAGGATTCATCAGCTGCGGGGCAGATCTAGAAATTTCCGTTTTTGGAAACCCCAATTCACATAAAACACTTCCAAGCCATCTTGAAACAGATCTTTGGCCAATCTTTGGAATTTTTGGCAAGCTTGGGAGAAAGGTTCATCAACCAACACCGTAGGAGTGAAGATTTGGATGCTCTTTATTATAAAATCTTTAGATTCCATTCTTCAACTCTTGTTCTTAATTGCTATTTATTTGGTATTTTGTTGACTTGAGATTTTGGGTTTGTATTAGAGATAATACTTGTTGGGTTTTTTTATTCTAAATCTAGATTTGTTCTTGTTTGATTATTTGGGTCTCTTGAATCTTGCGTTGCTTGAATTTAGAGTTAATGGTTGTAAAAAATTGACTTAGCTTACTGATTTGGGTTTTTGCTCGAGAGAAAAATTCTCAAATTTGGGAAGATTCAATAGTGGGAACTTGGGAATCCATCTAGATTGGAGGCTAGATATAGCTCCAATCACGGAATCTACCATTTAAGGGTCTGAGCTAGAAATAGAATGACCTCCCCAAGTTAATTGGTTGGTTATTGCCTACTCGGGGGGGTCAAAAGAATATGCAAGAGAACGCTTGATTGGTCGAGAGACAGCCAAGTGTACCTATGACCAAGATTACCTAAGTGTCAATCTAGTGCAAGTCTTGTGAATTTAAACTCCCAAGCCCATATCTCCCTTGTTATCCTTGCTTGGCGAAGGCAAGGAAAGCCATTGATCAATTTATCTTTTATTTGATTTTCTTTATATTTTAGTGTAGTTAAAACCCCCTTTTTAGATATCTTTTCCTTTTTCGTTAATTGAACTTCAATAAGTTGCTTTCATTGTTTACTAGCTTGATTCGCGACTACATTGTTCCCTTGGGTTCGACCCCACACCCGTTGGGAATTATAAATTTTGTTTTGACTACGTGATCATCGTGACCTCCTTAATTGGGGAGCCACGATTTGAGCGTTCATCAAAAATGGTGCCATTGCCGGGGAATAATTTGGCGTATTGAGTTAGTTTAGAAATTGGGTTTACTTACTCTAGTTCATTTTTTTGTGAATAGTTGTTTTTCTTTTGTATAGTTTTATTTGGTTGTGTGATTTCATGGCATCTCGAAATGATAGAGGTGGTGGTGGTTGCAGCCCTTGTGATATTGATCCTTGTTGTTATTGTGGAGGACCCCACCTTCGGTGGAAATGTAATATTGGCCCTAGGAGAGGAAGGTATTCTCCTTCATATTCCTATGATGGGCAAAATTGCTATATGTGTGGTGGTCGTGATGGACATTGGAGCAATTTCCCTAATGACTATCCTCCTCCACCCTCTCATGCTAACGATGTTGCTAGTGGTGCTTGTGATCTTAATAGGAATCATGAATTAGCAAGCTACCCCGAAGGCCTTTATGTCATGGTTCATACTCTCTTGGCCAAGCAAGATATCATAAAGGAGGAGATGCAATCCATAAAGCAAGAATTCGTGGATGTAAGAGCTAAAGAAGAAGGGGAGAGAAAATGTGTTTCACAACCCATGGTGGAATTGTCTACTCCTTCTAGCCATATTGATGGAGAAAACCCTCCGAGCCAAGAAAATGAACAAATTTCGAACATTGAACTCCATTAATTTCACTTCGGGGATGATGATGAAGATTTGCAAAATATGGCATCCCCCGAGAGTGAATTTGTACTGGTGGTGGTTGAACCCCAACAAGAGGAAAAATTTGTGTTAAGCGAGGTGGTGAGCCTAGAATGGGTGTTGGAATAAGATCACGAACTTGAGGCCTATGGGGAGAAACGCAAGAGAATGCTACCAATGTTTGAGGTGTTGTTGAAAAGGTATTCTAAGAGAAGGCAAAAGGAGAGTATGCTTGAAATCGCTATCCAAAATTTGGACATTGATTTGAATGCTCGTGTTGACACATGTACAATTGTGAGTAGTAGTTTTGAGTTGTTCCCTATCGAAGAGAAAGACACAAGGGAGGATCGTAGCTTGAAGGTGTTATGGCAACCAACTAATCCATACAAGGATCACGATGCCAAAACAAATGAATGATACTAGAGTTGCAATGGTTCATCGTGAAAGACTCTAGTTTATTCAAAAGTGAGAAGGTTATGAACGAGGCAAGCTTGAAGGTGGAGACGCCCAAATCTCTCTTTAACCTTTGTTCGACCTTAAGGTTGATTCGATGGATGAGAGTTAAAGTAATCAAGCTTTTGGAAGACCTTGGAAGGAGGGGGGATGAAGGTCTATCAAGTTTTGAGTTTGTCGTGGAACGAAGTCAAAGCATCCTTCCTTACTTGAAGGCCAAAAAGTGTGGATTGCGAAATCAAGAGAATGACCTTCTCATGCTCAAACCTTCACCCCGTGGTTATCACCGGAAGATCGATTCAAAATTGGTTCGAGGGTTCAAATCTTCCAAGTGGAGATCTCAGTAGTGAGGTAGCCAGCGTCGCGCCGAGACATTAAATTGTGCACTTGATGGGAGTCAACCCATCATTTTTAAGCTTTACTTCACTTTTTGTTTCTTTTTGGTGTGTTTAGGTGCCCCAAGGAATGAGAAGAGGAACCAAGTATTGAAAAGCACCCAAAAATACCTCTAAAAACGTGCTTTTCGCATCTGGAAAACTGTCAATCGCACATGCCATCACACACTCAAACAGTAGACTAAACAAAATATTGGCATATGTGATGGTGACACATTTCGCACCTTAAATAGTGAGTGTCACACCTGGAATCGCACGTCGAAGCAGTGCCTTGTGCAAAATTTAGAAAACTCAGTCGATGCTAAAGCATCGTGATCCCGCGTCGCGATCGTGAAGAAGTAAATTCTCTCTAACTCATCGCGACTGTGTGACCTCTTCCCAATTGCGTGAGTCAGGTGACTTTAATTTATCGCAATCGTGGGACAAAGCCATGCGACCGCGAGGCACAGAGCATTTTCCAGGTATTAAAGTTCACATAAGCCGTTTCAAAAGCAAAAATTTGCTTTGACACTTAGCTTGTTTTCTCTCCCAAAGGAAAGAATAAAAATCACCATCAACTTCAATTTCATCAACAACTTTGTAACTCTTCAGGTATGATCTCTACTTTCTCTACTTCAATCCTCCCTCATTGTGTTAGAGTAAGTACTTTAAACACCCAAGTGGGTGTCAATCTTTTGCTTATTATTAATGTCTAAATTGGATGTGTGGTTTAAATTTGCGGTTGAATTATTGTTGGGGGGTTAGAATTTGTTGGTTTACTGATTTTTGGGACAAAAAGTGATGCTTATGTGGTGTAAAAATAGTGTTCAAAAGGGTGCAAGGTACCTGTTCAACGGAATGCCTGAACTGATTTTTCTGGGCAAGAAATTGGCCACCACAATCGCGATTCCCTTTCCCGCGATCGCGATGACCAAATTCATTGAGTTTCATGATCGTGAGGTCACATTCTGTGATCGCGATGCCTTATTTTCACTGCCCCAAAAATAACAACTCTGCCCAGCTTGGTTCGTAATTGTTTTGGCTTGTTTCTTTTGCCTAATCTGGTCCTAATACATTCCTTTACATGCCTATCTTGTTGTTTGACAATTATGTTCCTTGTGTAGGTACTCTAAGCTTAAAAATGGCCGAAGTTGGACATGAAAATGGTAACCAAGTGGCCGATGATGAGTACTTTGATCAAAGAACCTTCGTCTCCCTCAAGTGTTCTCAACTTGATGATCGTCTCTTGACGAAGCCAATCACGAGGGAGCGAGGTATCGTGTTGGACGTATTAGAGGAGAAATGTGCCAATTTCTATAGGAAGTTAGTTGACAGTGGATGGATTTGCTTCGCCACTAATCCTATCAAGGCAAACTTTGCCGTGGTCTGAGAGTTCTATGCAAATGCGGCTGAGATATACTTCGCCAATAACTTGATAGTGCAAGTGTGGGGCAGATTGGTTCGATTTGATCCGAAGTTGATCAATGGTTATTACAACCTCCCAAATGCTGATAATGCCACCTACAAAGCCAGTGCAAAAGAAAAAGGGCACGAGTGGTTTGTGGAACACTTATATGATGGAGAGATTCTGTAATGGATAGCACTGAATACAAGAATCGAGTCCTCCGAGTTAAACCTCGAAGCTTGCACTTGGCTTTCGATCATTTGTTCCTGGGTTATGCCATCCAAGAATGAGTCGGACGTGTCCACCGACAAAGCAAGGGTGATTTGTGCTCTAACGAAGGGACTCCCAGTGAATGTAGGGCAATTGATTGTGCATGAAATCCAAAAAGTATTGCTCGGAGGTAACAAGAGTTTGCTCTTCCCTTTGTTGATCACATACTTGTGCTACCAAGCTGGGGTCGCCAAGAGGGATGAAGAGAATGAGAGTAAGCCCGAGAAAATGATCCATCCTTTAAAGAAGAGAGGCCTTATGCAAGCATCAAATAAGAGGAACATAGACGTGGATGATCCATCATTTGGTCTATTTCCCGAGTCCAGCGAGGCACATGAGTCAGCCGCAGCAGCTGAAGCTATTGGCCCCCTCAAGATTGGACCCCCGACACTCCGCCAGATATCCAGCCAGGTCTATGGCATGGATGCCCATCTTCGACAGATTGTAGCAGGCTTGCCTTTGGATCCAGATAAGAGTTCCACCATACCGGCTTCCTCAACCACTCCTAGTGGCTTTACACTAGATAGTGTGGCAATCCAACAGCAGCACATCAAGGAGAGGTTGGCTAAGGTAGAAAGGCGACAAAAAAATCAAAGGGACCACGACAGAAAGCAAAGCAAGTTCCTCATAAAGATGATGAGCACTTTGAGGAAGATGTGTGGATCTGAGGGAGAAGATGATGAAGATGAGGGAGACTGGGTCCTTTCTGGAATTAGCAGTTCTGGTTCTGAGTGATACACCCTTCAGTGAGCCCCCTCAAACTCTTTGCTTATTTTGTTGCAGTGAGGGAACTGGAGGCTATTAGTTGGGGTGGCTAGCACTCTATCTATCATGTTATGTTATTTTGGATATTGCACCCTTATCGGGCTTGTTTTCTTGTTGGATATTGATGTTCCCTTGTCGGGCTTATTTTTGCTATGTTTTTCCCTCGTCGAGTTTGTTTGTTGTTTGAAAGAAGTTGATGGTTTAGTTTTAGTTTCTTTTGTTATAACTTCTTTTTTTTTAATTTTTATAGTAGTTGAGATATTGGTTGTTATGGGATAGGGGAAGTCTAAGTACCCGTTAGGCTAGTAAACCTGTTTGAGTTGGGGGTATATTGGTTCCGCACTTGACGTTGTGCGAACCGCATGAGCTTTGCACATGCCCTCTGTTTGGCATGTGCGTTACACATGCGACACGCACTACCTCATGTGTGAATCGCATGTGCCCATAGTGTGATGTTTATGTTGATCCACCTTTTGTATCCATACCAATTTAGATAGATGAATTGGCCCAATGATAGACTAAGTGATGACATTCTTAAGGGAAAATCATCATCTTTTGAGGTTTTGGTTGCAAATTGACTTGTTTGGTACCAATGAAGTAGTCTTTCATGCAAAGTGAAATAGGCATGCCCTTCAAAAATTGTGAAAAATGCATGGCGAAAAGTGATTTTGTGACAACTCTTTTAAACTTTTTGTGACTCTTGACTCATTAGTGGTGATAATATAGAATAGCTCATCTTTGCTCTTGTTTAGGAAGTTTAAAATTGATCCTTCTTGAATGATTCGCATGCCATGTGTGGAGAGGCTTAGTGAATAATTCTTGTGCATGTGTGTCATCTAGAACTTGCCCCGAATGTGATTCAAGGTGAAATTCTAGGTGTAACCAAGCTTGGAAAATGACCTTAGGCCCTTTTTGATAGCCACTTCACCCAAATGACTTCCCATGACATCAACCCTAGTGAACCCCTTTTGAGCTTTTAACTAACCTTTGTCACCTTGTAACACCTTGAACTTCTTGGAACCTCTATTTTGGCACCCATTCTCCCTAATTGCTTGAAAATGAAATGTAGGCTAAAAGCCTAAGTTTGACGGGGAACGAAATATAACATAGGCAAAAGCCTAAGTTTAGGGGTGCATGTGATCAAATGAGGAGAAGAAAAGAAATGCACTTCAAGTGCAAGGTAGCACATTACTTCAAAAATTGAAAATTGCTCCAAAAGATCAATCTAACGAGCAAATTGAAAAGCAAAATTTGGTGCTACCAAGTGAAGGTGATGTAAGGTGTGAATGATCATGAGTTAAAAAGGAGAAATCTTGGGTTGTGTGAGGGAGAAATAAGGTGAAGTTGAAATTGAAAAATGTGAGCGATGTTTGAAATGAAAACAAAGAGCATTAGGGAGGTGTAGTCACTTGAACCAAATGTATCCTCACCTTAGCCCTAGCCAACAATCGTAACCCGTAAGTCCTTGGTGATTCCGAGCTTGGGTACCCTACATTAGTGGCGATTTACATGAAGGGCAAGCCTATGGCTCGACATGTGTGCACTTGAACTTCCTTGTGAGTGTGAGTGTTTGTATTTGTCCCTTGTGATTGTCTTTATACATAATGTGTTTTTGGGACTTTCTTTCTTTTGAAGGCATGCGAATTAGGATGGTTGGTGACATTGATAAACTCCAAAAATGAGTAAAGTGAGCATATTTTGGTAAGCTAGTGGTTTGAGTCACAACTTGAGGATTGGTTGTTGTCACTTGCTTAGTCTTATTGTGTCATTGCATCATGAGTTGTGTTTTGAATCGAAGGAAATGCTTAGAGTAAGTTAGCATGTGATTGACTAATCATTAGTACCAACCAAAGTCATGTTGGTGCTTGAAGTGGGTTTTCCTTGGCTTGTGGTATTGTCATTTGCACTTGTGTTTTGTGCCTCTTGAGATAGAATTTTTAGGTTGCTTGAGGACAAGCAATAGTTCAAGTTTGGGGGTTTGATAAGTTGGTATTTTAACTACTTATTAAGCTTCTAATCTTATGCTTTTGCTAGTATGAAGTGGATAAATAGTGCAATTTAACACGAATTTCTTCTATTTTACAGGTTTATATGTTTTAAAGGGTTCTAGAAAGATTCAAGTGAAAACAAGTCAAATAGAGTAAAAAGAGAGTTATTGGACACTGGAACCAAAATGGCCATCGCAACCGCAAAGACAAGCCACGCGATCGCGATGAGTTGGCAGAAACTCAAAGCATCGCGACCGTGAAAGTGGAATCACGCGATCGCGATGAAGGAACTTGAATAGCCTCACGATCGCGAAGGTCGTGCACGCAACCGCGAAAAAGGATTCATCAACTGCGGGGCATATTTGGAAATTCCCATTTTTGGAAACCCCAATTCACATAAAACACTTCCAATCCGTCTTGAAACATATCTTTGGCTAATCTTTGGAATTTTTGGCAAGCTTAGGAGCAAGGTTCATCAACCAACACCATAGGAGTGAAGATTTGGATGCTCTTTATTGTAAAATCTTTAGATTCCATTCTTCAACTCTTGTTTTTAATTGCTATTTATTTGGTATATTGTTGACTTGAGATTTTGGGTTTGTATTAGAGATAATACTTGTTGGGTTTTTTATTCTAAATCTAGATTTGTTCTTGTTTGATTATTTGGGTCTCTTGAATCTTGCATTGCTTGAATTTATAGTCAATAGTTGCAAACATTGACTTAGCTTACTGATTTGGGTTCTTGCTCGAGAGAGAAATTCTCAAATTCCGGAAGATTCAATCGTGGGAACTTGGGAATCCATCTAGATTGGAGGGTATAGATAGCTCCAATCGCGGAATCTCCCATTTAAGGGTCCGAGCTAGAAATAGGACGACCTCCCCAAGTTAATTGGTTGGTTATTGCCTACTCACGGGGGTCTAAAGAACATGCGATAGACCGCTTGATTGGTCGAGATACAGTCAAGTGTACCTATGACCAAGATTACCTAAGTGTCAATCGGGTGCAAGTCTTGTGAATTTAAACTCCCAAGCCCATATCTCCCTTGTTATCCTTTCTTGGCGAAGGAAAGGAAAGCCATTGATCAATTTATCTTTTATTTGATTTTCTTTATCTTTTAGTATAGTTAAAACCCCCCTTTTAGATATATTTTCCCTTTTCGTTAATTGAACTTCAATAAGTTGCTTTCATTCTTTACTAGCTCGATTCGCGACTACATTGTTTCCTTGGGTTTGACCCCAACACCCGTTGGAAATTATAAATTTCGTTTTGACTACACGATCATCGTGACCTCCTTAATTAGGGAGCCACGATTTAAGCATTCATCAAAAATGCATTTTTGATGAACGCTCAAATCATGCTCTCCAATGAAGGAGGCCACGACGATCGCGTAGTCAAAACAAAATTTATAATCCAACAGTTGTCGGGGTCGAACCCAAGGGACCTGATTTAGCAAATTAGAGATTGTGCGAAGCGATTTCAAAATGAGAGTAGTTGTTCAGCAAAACCAAAGCAATAAAATGGGGAAATTGGGAAAGTTGTCACTACTAACTCAATTAAAGTAAAAAGCTGCAAATTCAAAATGGGTGTATCAAATAGAACTAGATGACTAGGGGTGCATTTCCGATGGGGTATTTGCTATACGATAGGGTGATCACTAACTCACTCAAATTCTCACATAGTGACACGGGTAGCGTTGGTCATAAGTGTGGAATTCTATCTCTCGATCAACATTGATATCTCTCGATCAACATCCACATTTCCAAATATTTGGGTTAGGACATCATTTGGTGTGCTAATAACCGACCAACAATTGCTTGGGGAGGTCGTCCTATTTCTAGCTCGGACCCTTAAATGGAAGATTTCGTGATTGGAGCTATGTCTAGCCTCCAATGTAAGTGGATTTCTAAGTACCCACTGGCAATTTCACATCCACAACTACAAAATTCTCTGTCGAGCAACTAAATAGCCAAGTAAGGTAAATTCATGTTTGCAACCACAAATTATTAGATTAAAATATGGTGAAATTACTAGACCCACATCAGATAAGCAATTATAAGAGTGATTTAGCAACACCCACACCTATTAGCTACACACCCATCTTCAATACACCCCTAGACAAGAGAAATTAGCCACTCATAGAAGGGGGAGAAGTTATACCAGCTGGGTAAATCAAATTCCCATCCATTGTAGTTGATTCTCCAGTTCTAGAGTCAAATTAGCACAAAAATTTGATAACCAAAGGATTGGATTCAAAACCTTCACTCAATGGAGATGGAGAAAAGTGTTTACAAAACAAAAATATCTTCTAGTTTTCTCTCCAAAATCTCTACTCTGAATTGTATATACAAAATAGGCCTAAAATTACCTTTTATATGTTCCCAAAATCATCACATAAATTTAGGACAAAATTTCCCTCTGGGTGGTGTGCGATGCGATGTGCGGTTCGCACGTCACAATGTGCGCGTCACACCCTGCTTCAGTTTAGACCAGTGACTTCAGCCGCATAGGAAGGTTTTGTGCCAAGGTGGTGCATTTTTCACCACAGGTTGTGCACGTTGCATGTCGACCACACTCCTTAGCAGAATCTTCAGTTGTCTTTGCAGCATCATGTGGAGGAGGTGCGAACCGCACCTCGGCTTGTGTGTGTCGCACAGCCGCCGCACCTCTTAATAGATTCTCTAGTTGTTTTCAACTCTTCACACTTAGCTCCTTTTTTAGCTCCTTTTTGGATCCATATCCTTGTTTTTCATCTTCTAACCAAAGTACCTGCATCGACATTAATAAAGGCCATAAGAATCTCTAAATCAATTCAAAACATAACAATAATTCATGGATATAGGCTCAATAAGTTAGTAGATTACTGACTTATCAAACCCCCAAACTTTAACTATTACTTGTCCTCAAGCAAGATACTTAGAAAGCAAGGAATGAATTATGCCCAGGCTCAATTAAGGCACAAAAACTACTCTACACTTAAAATTTAAGAAAAAGAAACAAACAAAAGACTCAACTATCATGCTTATCTCACTTTGGACCACCACAACTTCAAGGCCATTGGCTACTTCAAAACCTTTTCTGAAAGGACATCATCTCATTCAAAAATCAAGGGAATTTTTGTCATTCAAAACAAGACATTTAATCTTCTCAAGTCATTGGCATGGACCTTCAAGGTTTGCCTCGAGATTTGCCACACAACTTTTCTCATTCATTCCCTCAATTGAAATAGAGACTCATGTTTCAATTTGAGTGCATGATGCCACTCACCACAAGAGATAATCCCACTCATAATTATTCAATTCACACAATATGGGATTATGGGAGTACTAAGAAGACTGTCACTCTCTCAAAGTAGTTCAAGTGCATGTGTATCGAACCATAGGCTTGCCCTTCATGTAAATTGCCACTAATGTAGGGTAGCCAAGCTCGGAATCACTAAGAACTTGCGGGTTATGATGTGTGCTAGGGATAAGGTGAGGATATAATTTGGTTCAAGTGAATACACCTCCCTAATGCTCTTTTTTTTGTCATTTCAAACGCCGCTCACATTTTTTTTCAATTTCCAACTTCACCTTATTTCTCCCTCACACAACCCAAGATTTTTCCTTTTAATCTCATGATTATTCACACCTTATCTCACCTTTACTTGGTAGCACCTATTTTCGCTTTTTAATTTGCTCATTTGGATTGATCTTGTGGAGCAATTTTCACTTTTTGAATCAAGGTGCTACCTTGCACTTGAAGTGCATTCCTTTTCTTCCCCTCATTTGATCACATACACCTCCCAAACTTAGGAATTTGCCTATGTTATCTTTTGTTTCCCCCGAAACTTAGGATTTTCGCGTACATTTCATTTTTAAGCAATTATGGAGGATGGGTGCCAAGATAGTGGTTCCAAAAATGTCAAGGAGTTACAAAAGTGTCAAAGAATGGTCACAAGCTCAAAGGGGCTCACTAGGATTTGTTGTCATTGGGAGGTCATTTGGGTGAAGTGGCTATCAAAAAGGGCCTAAGGTCTATTCCCAAGCTTGGTTACAACTAGAATTTTGCTTTGAATCACATTCGGGGAAACTTTTAGACGACACTTATGCATAAGAATTAAGGTAAAGCCTCACCACACAAGGCTTCATGTCACAAGACTTCATCTATTAGTCCCACAATCAATTGGGGCAAATGACTTTTGAAAAGCTATTCCGAGTTCATTACACACTCTTTTATGAGTCAATCAAGCCAAAGGGAGAGTGTGCAAGTCATGACAAGAGAACGCTTTTCCTCAAACATTCATTTCCCTTCTACCTTTCCTTTCAACAAAACAATTTGCCAAGAAAAATTTTTGGTGGGCCCATTATGAGACAAGCACTTACGGACTCAATTCTAAACTAAACTTGGCATTTTTTTCTTCAAAAGTTGCCTCTCAATATATCATAGGGAAACACCAACCCGGTTCGACACACAAAAATAAAAGAAAAGAAAAAGGAAAATAATCAAAACTTTTGCTCCTTGGGAAAGAACCGTAGTATGAAGAAAACCCTTGGAGTTTATTTCTACGCTACTATGAACAAGGCAATCCAAAAAAATTCGCGCTCATGAATCATTGAAGAACAAGCCTTGGCGAAGGTATATAGCGCATTTACAAGGCAAGGCACGGGTAGTGGAACAATGCAGCATGTAAGACCAACCCGGTGCACAATTAATCAACATCAAGCCCGGCGAGGGCATAATTAAGCTCAAAGTATACAAATAAAGCAAAACATATTTTTAAGGCTTAGCGAGGGCAATGTCAATCACAACATAACAAATCCAAAGTTAATTCTCATACTCCCCCCGAACTTAAAACAAGCTTATCCCACGATGCACAAAAGACAACCAAATAGGAATGAGGTTGATGGTGGACGACCGTCTCTGCGTTGTCTGGGGTAATCTCAATTGGTGTTCCGTGTCCTTGAATCTCAGGGTTTTCATTTTTATCCGGATCCCAACTTGTGCACCAAGTGTTAGGAGGGCTGGCACATCTTGTAGGGGAGTTTGAGCTAGGAGCCGGTAGGTTACGGTCCTAATTTGCTTCAATCGGCGGGGTTATTTGTTGGAACCTCTCAACCTCTATTTCCATAGTTTCCATTCTAGCACAAAGCTTGCTCACACTTGACACAACCGGTTTGAGGGCTGACTTGATAGCTGATTTAATCAAAACATAAATTTCTCTGGCCAATTTATGCAAAGATTCCTCATTTTTGTTGGTAAGTTGAGCAAGCTTGAGTAAATTACCTGGAGGGATGGTTCCTGATACGGGTGAATTTCTTTCTTGATCATTCATTATGTTGTCACCTCGAGTACCAAGTTTGGGTGCCTCAGAAGTCTGTTCAAGTTGCCTCATCTTGATGTGCGGAGCATCCTTATCCCTTTTTATGTCTAGGCAAACCATACCCTGAGCTTTCCTAGCCTTGTCGAATCCTCGAAACAAAAGGCATCTAGCTTGAATGCATAGAATGGTGATGAGCACAGGAAATGCCATGGATGTGGCATCATGTCGTGCTTTTCTCTTGAGGTGTTCAGCTATGGTCTCGCCCTCGTTCATATTGAGGCCCCTCATGATGTATGCAAGGATAATTGCCATCTCAATTGACACTTTAGTGGTGTGGCTAGTCGGGATGAATTTGGTGCTCACAAATTCAAGCCACAAGTGCGCTTTGAATTTGAAATTCGAGCAAATAATTTGTCCCCTTGAGGTGGCCCAAAGGGGTTCTCCTTCCGCAATCACACTCGCACCCCATCTATATTCCTTATCCTTTTTCTCTACACGCTCTATGTACCTTGATTTAGGAATGGGTTTGTCATCCCATATGACAGAATGAATGGCTTCTGGGGTGATTTTGACTTCTTTACCCCGTATCAAAACTAAGTTGAGGCATGGTGACTTACTTAGAAGACCTTTAGGATGAATCAGGTCAAGGCTGTCTTTGTATGAAGCATAGAATTCTCGTACCAACTCAGGAAAGTAGAGGCCTGGTGTTTTGGCAAAATACTCCCAAGCCCTTATGCGAAATTGATTTGGCATGTTTGGGAACTATTCTTGGAAATCATCTATTTTGAATCCCTTTTCCTCCAAGAATGGGCGCTTCTGGAACTCAAGGTAATAGGCTTGCATTTTTGTGAGCCCAAAGCGAACCCTC
The DNA here is from genome assembly GCA_003996215.1 of Jaltomata sinuosa. NCBI lineage: Eukaryota > Viridiplantae > Streptophyta > Magnoliopsida > Solanales > Solanaceae > Jaltomata > Jaltomata sinuosa. The sequence continues at coordinate 22,417 of QJPP01005866.1, read as the reverse complement.
GACTCATAATGCCCTGCCTCATATGTGGAGATTATTGTAGTTGGATTTGGCTCTAAGGCGTGTCTCTTCTGATTGTGCATGTTGGAAGACATAGTCCTGCGACTGGGTGTTAGCAGTATACAATAGAAATACATGGTATAAAATTTGGGGATCAGGGAAGTGAAAAGCAAAAGAGGGAGTTGCTGACTCATGCGATTCACGTGCGAATCGCACCAGCAAAAGTGCACATAGCAGATGTCATCGCACAAGCTGATAGATTCATCCAGTGATTTTTCTTTGGGTTGCGCATAAGGTGCGATCCGCACCAGCTGAAGTGCGCGTCGCACCAAGCTCCGCCTCACAAGGCAGTGTTCTGCACTTTCATTTCAACATTGTGTGACGTATTATGCCACCCGCATATCAAGATCTATGCATCGTATGCAAAGCACACAAGGACACAATTGGGATTTTTGGTTCCTTGTGTTCTTGTGAGTTACGTATATAATCCATAGAGCAAGATGTGCTTCAGCACTTAGCACTACACGCAACCAATTCTTAATAACAAAGGGCAGGAGGATTCATGACTATAACTTCCGGGTACTCAAACTTCTCCGGATTTCCATTAACACAAACCCAACAAGTAAGGACTCAACGACTTCCCTTAAGATGGACGTTACCCCGTTTATCATCGGGCACATCAATCCTTTCTTGCAATCATGGGCACAACAATATATCAACAATTAACCTTCTCCCCTCACAAGATCATACAACCCAACTAGATTTTAATTAAGGATCATGGGCATACAGTCAGCAACATTCAACCTCAATTAGCAATCATCAATCAAAACCTTGTGACTAATGACAATTTGTCTTTAAGAACGACATCACCCAATCTATCATCGGGACAAATTGAGCACTAGTAACAAGTGGGTTACTCATACTTCAGCCCAAGAGAATTCATCATTACAACACAAAATTAGGGACCCAAAATTTTTGGGTCTTGCCCGAACTCAACATGGCTAATCTACTAAGCATGCTTCACAATATGAGTTCCCAGAAAATCATAAAAACAACTATTTAACATCAGGGAACTTACCACAAGTGAAAATTATGAAGGGGGAATGGAAATTGAAGCTTTTTGAGCTCCAACAATAGTGACCCACGAGACCTCCCATAGAATAATGGTGGCAGCGTGGAGAAGTGGTGGAGAAGATTGGGTGAGAAGAACAGAAGATTTTGTGGGAGTTTGAGGGGTTTGGAGAGAATTTTGGTGGAGGATTTGTAGAATTGTGGAGGAAGATAGTGGAAAGAAGGAAAGGGAGAGGCGATTTTTAAAAGAGAAACAAGAAGATAGGTCAGCTGGGTTATCTCCGGGTTGGGTCGGTCAATGGGTTTGGTCAATTAATAATTCAGATTTACCTCTTGTGCACCGCGATATGTGATTCGCACCAAGCTAGGTGCGGACCGCATGGAGTATCGCACATGGCTCTTTTTCTCCCCTGGCTTTGCCCACGCATCTGTTTCCTTGTACGATAGAGGTGCGATGCACTCTTGGTCTGATACGGTCCGCACAGCCCAGCGCATGTTACCTCTATTTCCCAATTTTTCTCCAGGCCATCTGTTTTGATGTGCTATCAGTTGTGCGACATGCACAATTGGTCATGCGGTTCGCACAGTCCTCCACACAACAGGGTTCAGTTGTACTTAGTGCCCAATTTTACTTTCCACTTTATGAGTCCCCTAAAAACATAAAAACAACAAAACATGAGGAAAGTGAAAGAAAAGACAATTGGGTTGCCTCCCAAGAAGCGCTTGATTTTACGTCTCGGCTCGACGATGGTATCTCAATCCTCAACCATTGTCAGAAGGCTTGCTAATCCAGTTAGCATGGTCCCATTCCAACAAGGTAAATTGCTCCATTGACACCTTAGGGAGGCCATCAACTTGTTCATTTTGCACTGAATTAAATGCGGGCACCTTGCACCCTTCACACTCTCCAAGGGTATCATCCATTTTTCCCTCAAATTTTATCACAAGTATGACTCTCAAATCGTCTGGAGGTTTAATTGGTTGTCAAACATTGAAGGTCACTACTTCATCCCCCACTCAAAATTTGAGTTCTCCGAGTTTAACATCAACAAGGACCTGTCCAGTGGCTAACAATGGTCATCCCAAAATAATGGGCACCTCTACATCTACCTCAAAGTCCAAGATGACAAAATCTGCAGATAGAATTAGTTTGTCCACTTTTACCAAAATATCAAACATGATTCCTATAGGGCTCTTAATCAACCTATCAGCCATCAGTAGCTGCATAAAAGTGGGCTTGGGAGTGCCCAAACCTAACTTCTGAAAAATCAAAAGGGGCATCAAGTTGATTCTTTCCCCCAAGTCACACAAAGCCCTTTAGAACACAAACAAACCAATTGTACATGGTATAGTGAACGCACCCAGGTCATCTCTTTTTGTAGCCACATTGCTAGTCATCATTGTGCTACAACTGTGTGAAATCTCAACCATGCCCATTTCAGCCACCTTTTTCTTTTTAAGTAACTCTTTCATAAACTTGAAGTATCGTGGCATCTGTATTAAAGCCTCGACCAAAGGAATATTTATTGACAGCTTGCTGAACATGTCAACAAACTTGCTAAATTTTTTCTCTTCCTTCTTCTTATTTAGTTGATGAGGATACGGAGGGGGTCCTTTAGGTGTTGTGGTTGGAATATTGTTTTGTACAGGAGAAGAGTCCACCTTATCATCAATGACTTCTAGGGGGAGGGGTCTTGACCTCTTCCTTATCTTTATCACTCCCAACATTTCTCGGCGCACTCGATGTTTCAAACTCTTTCCTTAACTCCGGGGTGTCACTTACATTCTCATGCTCCACCTCGTCATCTCTTAGTTTCTTGCCTGTTTCATCTGTCCGCTCTTTTGGTTTTTCAAGCGGTTCCATAACGGGTTCCCTTATCTTGTTGGTTGTTCAGCTACTCCTAGTAATAATGGCCATGATGTGCTTGTCGAGTTCAGAAACTGTAGTGGTGTCACTAAGAGGTGGTGTCCTTTCCCTCGGGTTCATCTGAATAGAAAGATGATCCATTTGGGCTTTAAGTTGCTTGATGGAGGTGGAGTGTGAGCTCACGGTTCTGTGAAGTGTGGAGACTTTGCTCTTGAGATCATGTACCCTGGCGTGTGTTGTATTCACTTTTTTTAGCACCAAGGACAACATATCCTCTAACTTTGAATGCTCGGGATTGCTTGTGGATGGTTGGTAGGGGTAATTTGATTTGTTTGGGGTTGCATAAGCATTTTGATGGTTGTACCGCTCTCCGTACCTGTCCCGATCATCTCATCTCCAACCTTGGTTCTCTTCCTTTGAGTGATAATACCCGGGATGAGAACCCTTCAACACGAAACACAACTTCTCATCAACCACCATCATAATTTCCTCATCATTGGCTCTTACCTTCAGGGTGTCTACCACACTCACCCCCTTTTTACTAATCACATGCTTTGCCAAGAGGTCAATTTTGGCCATTGTCTCATCTTGAATTCTTCCCCTCTTTCTAATTTCATCAGCCAAGATTGAGGGAGTCACTCCTGAGGTGGGTACATCCGCCTCTCGGTTATACCAAGCATTAGGGAGGTGTAGTCACTTGAACCAAATGATATCCTCTCCTTAGCCCTAGCCAATATCATCACCCGCAAGTCTTTGGTGATTTCGAGCTTGGCTACCCTACATTAGTGGCGATTTACATGAAGGGCAAGCCTATGGTTCGACATGTATGCACTTGAACTTCCTTGAGAGAGTGAGAGTCTTCTTGGTTCTCTTATAATCCTATGATTAAGAATTGAATAATTGTGAGTGGGATTCTCTCTTGTGGTGAGTGGAATCATGCACTCGAATCGAAGCATGAGTCTCTATTTCAATTGAGGGGAATGAATGAGACAAGTTGTATGGCGGATCTCGAGGAAAACCTTGACGGTCCGTGCCAATGACTTGAGAAGCTAAAAACGTCTTGTTTTGAATTGTAAATTCCCTTGATTTTAAATGAGATATGATGTCCTTTTGAAAAAGATTTTCAAATGAGAAATTGCCTTGAACATGTGGGGGTCAATTTGAGATAAGCATGGTAGTTGATTCTTTTGTTTGAGTCTTTTGCTTGAGTCTTTTGTTTGTTTATTTTTCTTAAATTTTTAGTGTAAAGTAGTTTTTATGCCTTAATTGTGCCTTAGCATAATTCATTCCTTGTTTTGTGAGTATCTTGCTTGAGGACAAGCAATAGTTCAAGTTAGGGGGTTTGATAAGTCGGTATTCTACAAACTTATTGAGCCTAGATCCATGAATTATTGCTACGTTGAATCAATTTAGAGGTCTTATAACCTTTATTGATGTCTATACAGATACTTTGGATAGAAGAGGAAAAACAAGTATATGGACCCAAAAGGAGCCAAAAAGGAGCTAAGTGTGAAGAGTTGAGAAAAGCTGGAGAATCTTCGAGGACATACATTGGCTGTGAGACATGCACAAGCCGAGATGCGGTTTGCACCTCCTCCGCATGAAGTTTCAAAGATGACTGAAGATTCTTCTAAGGAGTGTGGTCGCCATACGACGCGCATATCCCATGGTTCAAAATAGACCACCTTCGCACAAGGCCTACCTATGCGGCTGAAGTCACTGGCCAATCTGAAGCAGGTGTGCGATGCGCACAATGCAATATGCGAAATACACATCGCATCGCACACCACTCGGAGGGAAATTTTGTCCTAAATTTATGTGATGATTTTGGAGCATATAAAAGGCAATTTTAGTCTTATTTTGTATATACAATTCTAGAGAGATTGTTCAGATAAAAAACTTGGAGATATTTTTGGCTTGTAAACTTTTTCTCCATCTCCATTGAGAGAGGGTTTTCAATCCAATCTTTTGGTTAACAAATTGTGTTCCTAATTTGACTCTAGACTTTGAGAATCAACTACAATGGATGGGAATTTGATTTACCCAGCTGGTATATCTTTTCCCCCTTCTATGAGTGGCTAATTTCTCTTGTCTAGGGATGTATTGATGATGGGTGCTTAGCTAATGGGTGTGGGTATTGCTAATTTACTATTATAATTGCTTATCTAAAATGTGTCTAGTGATTTCACCATGTTTTAATCTAAAATTTATGGTTGCAAACATGAATTTAACTTACTTTGCTATATAATTGCTAGAGAGATAATTTTGTAGTTATGGATGTGAAATTGCTAGTGGGTACTTGGTAATCCACTTAGATTGGAGGCTACAGATAGCTCCAATTGCGAAATCTCCCATTTAAGGGTCCGAGCTAGAGATAAGACGACCTCTCCAAGCACTTGTTGGTTTGTTACTTAGCACACCAAATGATGTTCTAACCAAAATCATTGGATATGTGGATGTTGATCGAGAGATAGCACTCCACACTCATAACCAATGGTATCCATGTCAATAGGTGAAAATTAAAGTGAATTAGTGATCACCCTATCCTATAGAGAATGCCCCATCGGAAATGCACCCCTAGTCATCTAATTCTTATTGGTACACCCATCTCAATTTTACTGCTTTTATTTGAATTGAGTTAGTAGTGACAACTTTCCCAATTCTCCCATTTTATTGTTTTGGTTTTGTTGAACAATTACTCTCTCTTTGAAATCGCTTCGCACAATCTCTAATTTGCTAAATCAGGTCCCTTGGGGTACGACCCCAACATCCGTTGGGCTTATAAATGTGTTTTGACTATGCGATCTCCGTGACCTCCTAGTTAGAGAGCCACAATTTGAGCATTCATCAGTGAGGCGCGTCTCTCCCAAGCTTAGTGTCTTGAAAACATATAGAGGCATTAAGTTAATACTCGTCCCAAGATCACACAATGCATGCCCAACCTCATCTTCACCAATTTGTATAGGGTGGGTGAAGCTCTAGGGTCTTTGAGCTTTTCAGGAAGTTTGCTCAATAACCTCGAACTACACTCTTCAGTGAGTGCAACAATCTCAAACTCTCTCATCCTTCTCTTTCCAGCCAGCACATCTCGTAAGTACTTAGCATACTTTGGTATGTCCATCAAAGCATCAATCAAAGGAATGTTGATGTCAAGCTTCTTGAAGATATCAAGGAACTTCTTATAGTTAGCATCTTCCTTGGTTTTCTTGAACCTTTGAGGGAATGCTGGTGAAGGTCTTTCTCTTACCATCTCAGGCTTCTCAATAGTCTCTTCTTCAACTCCCTTTTCTGGCACACTCTCTAACTCTGGCTTAGGATTTGGTGTTCAAGTTGGTGCAGGACTCAATGCTTCTGGAAATAGAGGTGGATTCTTATTGTTTTCAAGCCCCTCTCCCTAGTGACCTTTTCTTAGCTTCCTTTTTGGGTGATCTACTTCTTGCAACTCACGCCCATTCTTTAAGGTAATAGCCATGACCTACTTAGGCATCTCTATATCACTAGTCAAGGTACCTTGAGGCCTATCATGAAGTGTGGTGGCAAGTTGGCCTATCTGAATCTGTAGTTCAGTTATAGCCTTCTTTGTCTCAACATTAATGTGTTTGTGCCTGCTGAACTTGTTATTGTTGGGTCATAAATTGCCTTAGAGTTTCCTCCAAAGAACTACTCACTTGTGGACCCTGCTGTGCATATTGTTGTTTTTGGCCCTGCTGAACTCCACCCCAAGAGAAGTTTGGGTGGTTTCTATAATTATGTTGCCCTAAATAGAAAATAGACTCAGGATTCAATGGACATCCCGAATAAGCATGATTCTCACCATACTTTTCACAAAACAATGCAGTTGCTTGAACCTGTTTAACTTGTTGAACTTTGCTCACATTTAGATTGGTGACCAATTTGTTTACCGTGTTGACTAGCTGACTAATGTCGGACCATATGGCAACTACATCATCCAATTCAAGTTTACCCAGTGTCTTCTGAGTTGCGGTGAATATTCTATTGGGTTCTGTATAATCTTTGTGTCCTGCAGACATAAGGTTAAGCAACGCCTCTATTTCATCATAGCTCTTGGACAAGATTTTCCCTTGAGTTGTAGCATCAAGAAGTGATTTCGAGTCTGGCATGAGCCCTTCAATAAAATTATGCCCAATGATCTCCTTGGGATGCTGGTGGTGCGAACAGTCTCTCAAATATCCCTTCTATCTCTCCCAAGCTTAGGGAAGGGATTCAACATCTTTTTGAACAAATCCGGAAATTCTGCCTCTAAGCTCTTTTCTTCTTCGAGATGAGAAGAATCTGTTGAGGAACCTTTCAGACAATATATCCCACGATGTGATAGAACCGGAAGGTTCACTTTTGTTTGTTGTTTTTGTTTATTTCAGGTCACAGGACCAGATTGCGTCCTTTTGCACATGCAAGTGTACGTGGTCGTACAAGTAATATAGAATGTGAGTCCAGATATCGTACCCAAGGGATTTGACGAATTGATTTCTAGTTTGAATTCTTATACGAGCTATTCAGTAGGTAATTGACAATAAAGAGTGATTTGTGTGTTTTGAAAGTAAAAAAATAACAAATTGTAGACAAGATTTGATTTGAGGTTGTAATTCAGATTTGAGAAAAGTTCCAGGGTTATGGTATTTCGCCAATCCAGTTGAGTTCTCAAACCATACGTTTAGCTGATTTTCTGAGTTACTAGTTGTGGGTTGATATTAACCATGTTGAGCATTTTGCCAACAACTCTAGGTCTCGTCGACTATTCCTAACACCTATATTCCTATGATCATCGATCAATAGTGAAGGGAATATGATTTCTCTTCTGTATCAACTGGGCAAGGCTAACGGGTATATTCGTATCCACCTTAGTGAATTGTTCCCCCTTCCCTATCGAGTTCACAAGCAAGCCCTACCTTCCCTTATTGCGTACATAAACACCCTATTCCTAGTCCAATTTATGCACCATAGATAACGTTTTCTAGGTGATCAAGTTAACAAACAATTAAGTGCAAAGGAAGATAAATAACTCAATAATGGAAATCTGAACTAAACAATATGATAATTAAATGTCAACCTTCATGTCTTTAACCACAACCCTAGATACTAAAGGTTTAGCTACTCATTAATCTCTTTGGAAGAAGAGATTTCATGAGTTTACAATAAAAGAATCGAAAATAAAATAAAGAAATAAAACTAGACCTTGTTCTTGAGCCTTACCGTAAGTTTTGCCTTTCACAAATCAGTTGTTGTTGATAGTAAACGTGGTGAGGGAGTATTTACAGAGTTTAGGAACCCTTAGGACTAACAAAACCAATACAAATCGTGTTAGGATTCACCCCCACTCGTACCACTGCCCAAAAGGGAAGCAGTGGCGCAAGGAACAAATAAAACTTCAGAGAACACCTCAAAGTTGCGCCACCCCTTGCTTTTGGGTATGTGGCGTGAAGCACAAGCTGCTGCTAATCTTCAGAATATGGTCCAAATCCACGCCACTGCTTGCTTTGCAGCAGTGGCGCAAGGCATAACTAGTTCAGCCATTTTTTGCTCGTTTTGCATTGCTTTGCAGCATCGCTTCTTCCATGGTCCCTCTTGATTCCTTGGTTCTCTTTTTCCTCTTGTTTAAGCTCCAAATACCTAAAGATACTCCTACATAAAAAAAACACCAAACATAAGTGTAATTCATAACATATACGCTCAAGATGACACTAAAAAGAGGACAAATGAGAGACTAATGATAGTATAAAAGAGTACTTTTAGACTCTCATAGAGGGAACAAGATATACAAGATTTTCCCCCAAGACCTGGTATCAGTCGGTATAAGAGCTGCTACAACCTATATGTACTAGATAGACATATAAATACATAATATTCTCCAAAGGTACAATAGAAGACTAGTCCAAAAGCAGAAGGAGATGGATTAACTCCGGCAGCCAAGAGCTCACTATGTATCTCCAGTCAATAACACCGCTCGAGGATACCGATAACCCGCACTAAGATCTACATCAGAAAAAAATGCAAAAGTGTAACATGAGTACCAAAACCATGCAGTACCCAGTAGGCATCATAGGCTGACTAAGCTCAAATAAGATATAAGTATAAATAAATGCGAATATACTAAAGATAAGAAAAGAGGGGGTCAGAACTAGGTTAACCTGCCAAAGCTAGACAATTTACGATAATCTACACGAGAATAACTCAACAGGAGATATAAAGAAACTATCTAGCTAAATTTCATAAAGAAAACATAAGATACAGACCTCAGGAGATGCAAATGGCAACAAGCAAACCCTACCGGATCCCCCTTAATCCCAGAAGATATAAGCAACAACCAAAGAAACCCAACTAGACCCCCATAAGCCCAGTGGATACAAGTTGCATGCAATACTAACTAGCAATCAACCTGATGGGAAAAAAGAAGGGATGCAGAAACATGCCATGATATGCAATATGAGATGGTGTGATGCAATATATGGCCAATGTGATGCAAGCCCGAAATCATCATCGAACGAATAACATCGTACAAGTAATAGAGTAATCCGATCATAAGTGCCAGTAAAACCACTCAGAACACGTGTCTACTCGAGCATGCAAGTTTAAATAGTCAGTAAAATCGTCTAAAACACGGGTCTCCTCGGATATGCAAGTTTTAAATAGTTAGTAAAACCATCCGGAACACAGGTCTCCTCGGACATGCAAGTTTAGCAAATTAGTCTTTCTAGAAATAGGCCAAATTCCTTTTTTTAAGGAAGCCAAAAGTCGTTTAACATATTTCATAAATCCCCTTTTTGACCAAAAAATACTATTTCAAAAATTAAGTCAACTATATGTCATGCTAAAGTATAAATAAACAGTAAAAGAGCACAATTAATCCAAATCATATCACACAAAGGACAACCAAAGTCCACGCACCCAAGCATGGTTACTAGCCTGAGGTAGGTGCTATCCAGGAAACACAACACTAAATTTCAAACCTAAGAGAAATTCAACCTAAGGCGGTCAACTAACCCAAAACTTAAGCTAAGGCAAGCAACAAGTCGAGACTATGCCACTCCAAAACCATTAATCAAAGTTACACTAAAACCAGCCACAAACCATAATTCAGGAGAAAGGGAGGATTCACACTGACCTGGTATCCCGCATTCATGGCCTTTGGCCCAGAATATACAACATACAAAGCCGGAAAGTAAAATGGGGGAAAAGTAGTAAAGGTAAATATAAAAGCAACACGAAAAAGCTATTTTACTACAAAGTCCTCTTCTAATCATATACTAAGGCTCCCTAATCTAATCACCCCAATCTACCACCAGCCTACGCTTGGTTAAGGCACAGAGTCTAAACTCAGAGCTACCATGAATCTACGCCAAATATTAAGGAAGGAGCTACAACCTAAGCTAAGGATTCTCAATTGATATCTTACTCTAAGGCCTCTAAAATAAGCTATAATAATTTAATACATAAATCGATGTATTCAACCACAATAACCCACCCACAAATTAGCAATTTACCATACAAACACCTTATAAGAGCTAAGTCCAAAAGTAGGTAAGTCATAAGCTACCTGGAAGCTGAACACGCAGGCACAATCTACAAGACCAGAGCCTATCCCCCCCCCCTAAGAAGCCTCCAAAAGCTGCCACACTATCATAAATATCATATAGGTGTTAAGACGAGAATAGTGAAACCCATATTGCTATACGGACTTTCAAGATGGAAATCAAGTCCAAAAATGACCCTCGGGGCCTGCTTTATGAAATAGAAAACAAATTTCACAATTATATTCGCAGTGGGTTTAGGAACCCATGCCCAAAATTTGAGCGCAAATGGGACTCGTTTCGAGGCCCAAAACACCCCCAAAGTCATGTTTGATCAAGAATTAAAACAAGGAATTTACGGGGTAAAAATTAACAGAATAGCCATGAATTAAAGATGGAAAGGGAGAAGGGAAACAAGGGGAACTTACCAGAATAATTAGGGGAGATAAAGGGAATTTGTGCCAGCTTTAGAGCTCAACTACAATGGAAGATTTCAGAATAATAGAGGAGAAAACAAAGTGAAAACTATATATACTGCCAGGGGTATTTCATCACGATCGCAAAGGACTCCACGCGGTAACGATGACCACGATGGATAGACCATTGCGATCGCGATGGTCCAGCCATGCGTTCGCGAAGAACAAGCTAGACCAGGTCCCAGTCGGCCATCATCACGATCACGAGGGACCCCCTCGTGATCGTGATGGTCAAAAGGCAAGAACATCGCAAATGCGATGGTCACCTAATGGTCGCAATTACCAAAATGGTCTGCAACATTACATCAAAAACTAGCAAAACTCTAAGGCTAAAATTTCACCAGATAGGCCCTCGGGATTCATTCAGAACCCCGTGAATCAAAACCAAACATGCTACCCTAGAAACGGCATTCCGAACTCAATAAAATTCTCAACGAAGATTATTTTGATGAAAAGTGGGTCCCATACTCAAAAACCAACTTTTAACCAAAAGGAACCCAATAGCCCAAATCGAGTCTGGAAGCCTTGAAACTTTGAACCAAAGGTCCCACTATCCCAAAGTTGACATTTCGGAGCTAACAACGCTGACAAAATTTCCATCGAGGTCATCTTTTCTGAATGTTGACCAAAGTCAACCCTACCAACTTTACGAGTTTCAAAACTGGGAAACTCTTCTAAAACACACTCGAATAGCCCGAGAATCGAACCCTCAGTTCAGCAAGTCATAAATGACCTGTAGCCACTATGAGAAAATTTGAAATGCTGAAAATGCATGAAAGCCGAGAAATAACCTGGAGGGATATTACAACATCCACTACTAAAAGAACTTTCATCCTCAAAAATTTAAGAAATAGAAAGCATTTGAAGGCTCAGAAATAGAAGGATATTAGGTCCGCATGTCGAGCTAGGCTTCCCAAGGAGCCTCCTCGACCAGATGATGCCCCACGAGGCTAAAAAAAGAGAGAACTACTAAGATCTTAAATGCTTACTAGCCAAACCAGAGAAGCAACCACCTCTTAACTCAAAGGACCAAAAAGAATAATCAACTTAACCGAACCTCAAGAAACTCAATAGGAATGCAACGACACAACACAGATACCAAGAAACCCAAGGCAAACACCCCACAAAGCTAGTAACCAGGTTAACTCAAAAGGCTACCTACTCAACACTCTAACTCATGAACTCTTTGATCTGTATAACCCTTCTACCTATACTGAATTGCACACACCCCTTTTTCGAATCATTCGTACTCTTAGCCATGAAGTCAGGCCATAAGTCGATCGTCTAAGCTAACCTCAAAAATTCAACAAACCCATTGGGAAGGTATACCTCCTACCACACTTAACCTCAGATGAGGTCACCAAAATCTACCCAAACCAAGCAGTGGTCCTACTAACCTCTGAAACCCATCACACCTGCCCATAGAATATCCTTGAGAACCAGAGTAGTTTGCTCCAACTGATCATCGACATATTGATGGACACCTGTACTGAGATCTACCTCGATACCCAAACTCATCTAAACCAACCTTCGAAACTCAATTTCAATTTACACACCATGGATAGAAATGATATGGATGAACACCCTACGTCGAAGAACAATCTCCCAACTGTAGACCAAAACCAACCTCGTTGAACTGTACCAAGTATGAACCGGCCGAAAGTGAATGAACTAGAGCAACATGCCCATGAAGACCCAAATAACATCCAATCTCTGCAAGGAGTTTGGAAATCCTACCACGAAGTTTATACCATCACTAAACTCTAAATTCTAGGAACACCGTTGCTGCTCCAAATTCTTAAAATACCATCTGGATCTAAGGTCGCCTTACTAGGTTTGCCACACAGAAAGAAATCTTTCATGCCTCGAATACTAAGGCAAACCAACCCATAAGTAAGGGAAAAAATGCCCGAAGTCAAAGGTCGTCGCTTAGCCATTGTAAAGCTCATAAACACTCAACTCACTGTCTTCTAGCTGAAAATATCCACCCTAATGTACCAGTATGCAAACCACCAACTCTGAAAGAATATCAAACTACCAAAACTTCCAGCCCAGAACTGATAGAGCCTAATTGTTGCTGAAATCCACAAGGATTAACCTTTAGAAAACTCATCCCAATCTCTTCAACCCAGTAAAAGAAAAATGTAATGAATCACTCTAGTCATTAGTGCCGCAATCGGAGAGAACCTTTTATAAACCGTCTGAAGTAACCTGCTAGACCCCAAAGTCTGGAACCCAACTCCAAAGATAAGTCACGTGCCTTCTCATGTCTATGAGTAGTCTCAGATATTGTTGACGAACACACAAGCTAATCAAAACTAAATATGCTGAGAACCCAAGGCTACTCTAATTCACAACCTGAACTGAACACCCCATGGAGACACACTAGATCTAGCAAACCTCTCCTTCAGAAGACTTTGGAGTAGTTCCTTTAACCTCCACAACTCTGTTGGCATCACCCGATAAGGCGGAGAAAGGAATAGACCGAGTGCCCAACTCAACAATGATGCCGAAGTTAACACTCACCCAGACTTAATACTAAGGAAAATATTGGAAACAACCCAGATATCTACTAACCTCCTAAACTGATCAAGTAAATAAGGTCGTCCCTAATCTATCGAGTATAAGCAAAGCCATCTGATGCTCACTTGCCTGCCAACCACCAAGACCTCTGAGACAACACAACTTTCCTTGGCACATAACTATTGGTATGGTACCATACCAATTGAAAGGTTCCAGGCACAAGTTAGATAATAGCCTTGGCAAAACCACCCTAGACCACTAGACATAGAGATACTCAAACTAACTCTCGATCTATAGCAAAGACCATTATTCAAGCTAACAAGGCCTACCCATGCGACATACCCCTAGGTAGTCACCTTCCAAAGTGATACACTCAATCAACTATCAAAAGAATCCTTCTACGGGGTAGTTACACACATAAGCACTACAAAACTTAAATAGTATATCCAAATGAGAAGCAAGTAGGCAGATATATATGTACAAAAAGGTAGACCCCCAAAGAAAACAACACAAGAACTAGCTGATTGTAACAAAGATCATACCTGTAGTGACTGAGTAGTTGGTGGTGAAGGCTCGATCGTCCCACCCCGGGGACACTCTCTAGAAAAGTGGCCAATCACTCCATAATCATAACATCCTAGAGAAGTTCTGCCCTGATGCACAACACATGCAAGTGGCCAGTCACTCCATAATAATAACAACCCAGAGAAGTTTTGCCCTGATGCACAACACATGCCAACTAGGGATGGCCACCTAAACTGCCTGGCTGAAAGTCACCTCTGCCTATCTAGGGACCATCCTTACTACCCTACACACCACCTCTAGCCGGTAGCACTGGAGCCCAGAGATACAAAGCATGTTGGCTCTGCCACCTAAAATATGTGACCGTAGGGAAATCCCTAGCAAAGTGCCCCAACTCGCCGCACTCATAGCAACCTCTACTAGATATAGTCTGATGGGAAGATCCTACTATACCAGACTAGCCACCATGGCCTAACTTCCAAGAATACGAACCTCGAAGAGTATGGTCTGAACCCTGGTTGCTCTGCCCAACCTGACCTAAGTAACCATCCTCTGAACCCTATAGTGCAACCTGAACCGACCTCCTAGTCGGAGAGTAATGATGTTGACCTCTACTAGAGAATCCCATACTCCTAGACTGAGGAGCATAAAAACTGCCCTGAAGCAATGCCTCTTACCAATGCCTCCATAAACCACATGACACGACCCCTCTATAGCCCATGCAAGATCAACCACTTGAATAAAAGTGATCCCAACTACCACCCAGTGCTCTGTCACTAATCAAAATGGTGAAATATACCCTCTGACCAAACCTTGCACTCTCTCAAACTTTGTAGGCATAGTCTCAGCAGTGCACCTAGTCATCTCATGAAATCTTGCTTCATACTCTGAAACACACATGGAACACTATTGAAGGTCGATCAACTCACCCCTGGCCACTGCACCCCTCGAAGAAATAGGCACTGCCTCTGCCTGTGATGCTCCCTTCAGAAGCCTCAGAGTCCTAGACATGGTGTCCTGAAGAACTGAGGTAGACATGAATCCAATCATAGGATGGGAAACCCCCTGGCTAAAGCAGAAAACTCTCAATCTAAAACCTTGGCGCTAGAGGAAGTACTATAGTAACAGGTGCAGAAGCCTCAACATCACCCGTTGTCATACTTGTCCTAATCATCTGAGAAGGAATGGAACAAATGAAGTTTAGAAGTTGATGAAGTCAAGAACGCACGATAAGGAATTAAAAAGATTGGATTTTCCCAAGAATGCCCTATAGCCTACCGCAGATAGAATATGGACGTCATCGTATCAATCCGCAAGACTCTACTAGACACTTGATCTTGTACCAATGACACCGGTGAACCTGGAGCTCTGATACTACTCAGTCATGAACCAATTCATGTAATTATGATGGCACCTACTATAACCAACAAGTAGGTGAGCCAAAACCTTATCCCAGAACTACAAGTGACGAGCTAACAAGAGAACAAAATGAAAACGGAAGCAATGTAATAAAAGTGAAAGATAACTAAATAAGCATAAGTAAGGATAGGGAGGAGAGAGAACAAGATATACAAGATTTTCTCCCAAGACCTGGTATCAGTCGGTACAAGAGCTGCTATAACCTAGATGTACTAGATAGAAAAAATAAATACATATCAGTCTCCAAAGTACAACAGAAGACTAGTCCAAAAGTAGAAAGAGATGGATCAACTCCAGTCGCTAAGAGCTCACCCTGTATCCTCGATCAGCAACATCGCTCGAGGACAGCGTCAACAGCGATAACACGCACTAAGATCTACATTAGAAAAAGATGCAAAAAAGTAGCATGAGTACCAAAACCACGCACTACCCAGTAGGAATCATAGGCCGACTGAGCTCAAATAAGACATAAGTATAAATAAATGTGAATATACTAAAAGTAAGAAAAGAGGGGGTCAGAACTAGGTTAACCTGCCAAAGCTAGACAATTTACAATAATTTACACGAGAATAACTCAACATGAGATATAAAGAAACTATCTAACTAAATACCATAAAGAAAACATAAGATATATACCTCAAGAGATGCAAATGGCAACAAGTAAGCCCAACCAGACCTCCCTTAAGCCCATTGTTGACACCCAATTTTGACCTCCCTATACATCTCTCGGGCTGTTATTTTAATAATAATTATTATTTTAAATATTAACTTATTTTAAATTTTACTTGATAAATTACGTAGTAACACTTTTAAATTAGTATACAAATATATAATTATTCTCTATTATTACTGTTTTTTATCATAAATGTCATATGATATTACATGTCATATACGTAATTTATTCTTTTTAAAATAATTTATCTTTTGATAATTATCGTTAACTATTATTTTATCTACTAAATTTTATATACGTAGTAGTTTGTTTATTAAATAGCCGTCCGAATTCAATTTCTAATCTCAAATTATTCAAATCCTAACCCCCTTTCTACCCAACTTATTTCAATTTTAGCCTAAATTGGACTAAATGGACCCCAATTTTAAATCACAAGTCTGATTCAATCTCAGCCGTTGATCTGATACCATCAACGGCCGAGATCAAACCTCTTTTCTTCTTTCCTTTTAAGCAAACACACCCCAACCCTAACCCCATTTGGCCCCCCACCACCGGCCGCCTCCACCTCTCATCTCTTTCTCCTCTCTTCATCTCCTCCAACCACTCCCACCGGCTGCCACCCTCACCAGCCGCCTCCTCTCTTCTCTCTCAACTCCACCATCGCCACCTCACCTTCTCCGTCCACCATCACCACTCGACACCAGCGAAGCTCCACCGCAAGCGCCGCCACTTTCACCACCACTTCGTTCTGGCCACCGCCGCACCACCATCACCCCTCTCTCCACTACTCCACCTCTCACCTTCCCCCCGCTTCTGCTCTGGCCATCGCCAGACGAGAACCACCACCAAAACCCACAAACAGCCATCCTTATCCCGACCAGAAAGTTCACCAAAAACCCCAACAACGGCGAAATCCCGTCGTCCCAGTGTCGCCACCAGTGGTTTCTCCAAACAGATCAGAAACCTCAAAGGTTTCTTGTTTCTCCGAACAGATCGGAAACCTCAAAGGTTTCTTGTTTCTCCGATGAGCGACGGAAGATCCCGACGAACTAGGCGACGTTTTGCAAATTCGTTTGGGGTCTGATTTTGTCTCACTTTGTTGCTCAAGGGTATCATCGTCCACTCCGCCTCATTCTCTCCTATTACATGTTCTGATATCGGAAATCTATTTGTGAAGGTTCATGCATGTTTATTTGATTTTATTGATTTGTGACTGATTAACTTGCCGAATACAGTATGCGTGAATTTGTTTTACGAAGCTTTGGTATAAGTTAATTCTTAAATTTCGATCATATGTCTTTCCTTGTTGTTAAAATGGGTGGCTAAGCATGCTTAATTGTCATGTTGTATTGCAATGGGTGAAACGGTTTAGCTGGTATCATTGTGGCGACCAATTTTGTTCTGCATGTTGTATTGGTTGGAATACTGCCTATATTCATGTCTGGAAATTTATGCGTTTTTATTCTCATCCATTGATTGATTATGAATTTAGGATTCTCTTTGCTCGTTATTTGATTACCCATGATTTAGTACCCTTTCTCCTTTTATGTCTGAAACAGCTATGCTACCTATCTATTTCTGAATATTTATGGATCATCTGCTTAAGGAAATAATCCCTTTGATTGGTTTTCTGAATGCTTTTCCCTCCTTTAACCAATTGTCTCAATGTTAATTCCTCTTTAATTATGGTAATCCTGATAATGTGCTCCTAATTGATTTGGCTCTGTTTAAGAGTTTGCCCTTTTTGATTGCTTCTCTTGAAAACTGATTTGCTCCCTTTTATCTAGTTATCATGATTTTATTAGGATAATAATGGTAAAGTCGAATGATTTGCTACCTTTAATTGATTAAATCAGCCTCTTTAAGGAAATTTTCATGAGACTTTCTTTTAATTATTCTGTGACTAATTAAGTGAGACAACTTTGGTACCATTTACGGTAACTTTGATCATTTTTACACCTAAAAGTAGTCATTTGCTGATTTCTTGTGACAATTTGACTGATTCTCCTTATACTCGGTGGACAATCTAGTACTGGATTAATTTTGGTAAACTTTGACTTGTTATTTGACTAGCTTGTTTTACTACTCTCTTAAAGGAAAGGATTTCCTTGATTGACTCTTTTGATTTGTTCCTTACTTTTTTGTATGTTACTTTGATTGATGATCCTTGCCTATTATATAAGGGACTCTTCTATCATCTAGAGAGGAGAGTGAAAAATCCCCCACAACTTTCACGAACACTAATACATATGCACACAAGAGAAAACTTATAGAGATAGAGTCTTCCCACGGGTTCTACTATCTTTTGTAACTCGCTCTCGCAAGTTCTCTCTACTGCTCTCAATTCAAAACTGTCCTATTCTACTACTTCTAAGAAAGGAACTGTTTGAAGCTGTTGGATCACTGTTTGTTGTTATTTTCACTTTGTTTCTACTTGACTGGTTAGTCTTCTCTCGATGTTTTCAATACTTGTATGGTAGATCGTTATAGTTTCCATCTCTTGCCATTGGTTTATAGTTGTTTAATTCTTTAAGTATGATATAGGAAGCACCCAGGTATGTTCTCTATTACTCTTCTGTGTGTTGTTAAAATCTGTATGATAGGAGCATGCCTATAGGTCTCAAAAACTTCTTTGTGAATGTCTGCATGGATTTGTGTGGTTTGCTGTGATACGAAATTTATGACAAATACATGCTCTCGTTGTGATTCTCTGGCTACTGATAGATGTTGGTTCGTTTAGGCTCCCTTGGTATGAGCACTGCCCAGAATCCTTGAGGTTCTCGGGATCTTGACATGCCAAGGGGGTGGTTGTCGATTCTAGATCAAAATTCAGTTTCTGTTTGTATCGTATTTGAAAGTTTGGCAGATATGTTCGTTCACGACTTCAATCCCTTTAAAGAGGCTTAAAGTAACATGGTGAGCACTGGTCTGAAGAGTTGCCCGAGACTAGGAGATTTCTATAGACCTTTTAGATTTTATTAATTTTGTTACTCTTTGTATATCCATTCATTTGGGTCTGTAATACTTTGTAGAAACTCTGACGATGTAATGAAATACATTAGGGGTGCAACGGGGGAGGGGCAAACTACGTGCTACTTGCTTTAATTGTAAATCATAGAAATCATGCCTATAGGATTTTATTAATTTTCATTGGTTAGAAATTATGACCATAGAGTTTGTATTAGTATTGTTTGCTAGAAATCATGTTTAAGTCTTAAAATCTGCTTCGTTGTTTAAAATCAGAAACCATGCCTATAAGTCAATCTGTTTCAACGTTCTAATTTATTTGGTCACTTTTTCAGCATTTTTTAAAACTAAGTAGTTACCATGCCTATAGTACTAAGTAAGTTTTCAGCATGTTTAATCTTTTAGATAACATACCAATATGATTTAAATTTATTTCAGTATATTATTTCATTTAGATATCATGCCTATAGGATCTAAACAAGGTTTTAACATATTAATCCGTTTAGATACTATGCCTATAGGATCTGAATCTGTTTTAGCATATAATGCAATTAGTTATCATGTTATAGGAGTTAAATTTGTTTGAGCATGTTAATTCATTTAGATACCATGTTTATAGGATTTAAACTTGTTTCAGCATGTTAGTTTCAATTTTTAGCATGTTTAAATCTGTCAAATTTAATTCAGCATATTAAAATCAGTCTCAGCATGATTAAATTAGTCATTTTGCAAGTTAAAAATAGAGATTATGCCTATAGGACTAAACAAATTTTCAGCATGTCAATTAGTTATCAGTTTCAGCACTTCAAATAAATTAGTCACCATATCTTAAGCTTCAAAATCAGTTTAGATCATGCGCAGGTTAAAACTGTTTCCAGCATGTCAAAACCAATTTCAGCATGATAAACTGCTAGATATTATGCTCATAGGACGTAATTAATAGATTTCTGCATTAGGAACCATGCCTATAGGTTTAATCATACGAAAGCGTTAATGTTTGAAGTATGTTAATCACTTAGTTATCTTTTAATTAATTAAGAGGCTTCCATGAAACCATTATATGCTACTTGATTTAAAGTCCCTTCTTGTTTTTGCTTGACGCTTTTCCGTGTCTAATTAGGAAACCTAAGATTTTATTTGTCTAGTCCCATACCCAAATAGTAAGTCCAAACGCCTCTTGGACGTTAAGTTGGGACGGGTAGGCATCTTAAGACGCGTTAGTCTTTTCATTTTTTTAGTGCGCTTTTAGGTCAATAACAATTTTAATAACCAACTTAGGCGGGTAGATAGACGGATATGATGGAAATCGACCCGAGCAGAATACGACAATATCTTTGGAATTGTCTCCGATAATAAGCCGGGCGCTGATCCGAATAGGTTAGAATTAACCTAGGTTTGTTTCTTTTCATCTGTTTGGGGTAGTTAACTAAGTCCTTTAGTAATTAGGTCCCTTTTCCTATATCATTGTGTCACTTCTGACTTCTCGCTTATCTGTTTTTTTCACTTATTTATTTATTACGTTAACTCATGCATGATTTTCTCATTTAAGATTTTAGTAATAAAATTGGCTTAAATACTTGTTTTAAATGAGGTCTTACTTGTTTGATTATATAGTCTTTAGTTTAATTAATTGACCCATTATTTATCACCTATTCCCACATAAATAACGAATCCGGCAGGGACCCACATTTGTGGACCTCGAAAGGTGCTTAACACCTTCCTTTCGAGGTAACTTGAACCCTTACCCGATTCTCTGGTTGCGTAGACTAAAAATTTAATTTAGTTGTAATTAGCTAGAACGGCGCCCTAACGCGCCTTAAATTCGTTAGGTGGCGACTCTTCACGCTCTCTTCCTAAAAAGAGAGTTGTCACGTCGAAACCCGCTTTTCCGCGAGAAAAATGGGGCGCGACAGAATGGCGACTCTGCTGGGGATATTTAGGTTCTAACCATTACGGGTTTGTATTTTATGTGGGATTTCGTGTTTCATTTATCTTTGTAGGATTGAATTTATTTATTTTTCTTCAAAAGGGAAAATTTATGATTAGTCTCTTTTCCTTTCTCCCTTATTTGTTGTCTTAAATAATCGAGTTTATTTCATGCTTAATATCTCTTCTTATTCTCCTTACGTGTTTTCTTACTAGTATTTCATGATTAATTTATTTATTTTGTCTAGTTATTTAGTATATCTCATGATTTCCTTTCCCTTTATTTATTTACTTTTATTTATTGATCTTGCTTTATTTATATTGTTATTGTTTCGTTAAACTGTTCATGTGTTATTGTTTTTTACTATATGCTACATGTTAATTCTTTTCATAACTGTCATTCCGCTCATATCTCTCCCACTTGGGAACTTCACACTTTCACACACTATACACGTGAGTTGTGCCTTTGCACTTCTCCAAAATTCTTTCAAATACCCATTTTAGAGAGTTGGCATAAACGTGGGGTGAGCGGATAGTTTTGCTACCGTGTGACCACATGCCTCCTCGCATAGAAAACTTTGAGTCCGTGTCTATCCAAATCTCAAAAACTTAGGATAGTGTTGTATCCACCCCTTTATATAAGTCATGCATGCATCAGCCATAGGCGGTTTGGCCCTAGGAGCCAACCCGCGAAATTAGCAGCCTCCTTATTGTCAAAGGGTTCCCATCAATCCAAAGACAAATAATCATATTATGTGCTAAGTGATCATGACAAATTAATCCAAGCCAGTTTAATATGAAAGAAGTTTAGAAAAGTTTGTTTTGTTTCTCTTTCAGGCTGTAGAATGGAAGGCACACCGACATTTCCCAACACTAGGATGGTTGTGGGTGTTCCCAATAAATTAAGGAGATGGTGGGAAGATATGAAGAAAGAACATGGTAAAGAGATTCTTCGGTCCTTGGGTTTCCTGACCTCTTTGATTTATGTAGCTCCAGATCGGTATTTGATCAAGGCTTTGTTGCAATTCTGGGACCCTGAAAGGGTCGTTTTCAAGTTTAGCGACTTTGAGTTAGCACCGACCGTGGAAGAGATTGGAGGCTTCTGAATTTAGGATTTTCCCTTGTCATCCCGCTTTCCCCTAGCTTTACTTTCTTGTTTTTCCATTTCCGAAAAGAATTATGGTAGATCAAAATTTGATTTAATAAATGGTTTGCTTCGTTTATTATCTGACTCTAAACTCTGACTAATATTTAAAGGCTGGCTTGAATTAAAATGTCCTGAATCATATATGTGTCATTTTAGGCCTACCTCTGGCTCAACGAGGTCCCTTGCATTTAGGACGTTTATTTTTCGCAACCAATGTGTTTATCTTTAGAATAAATACCTTACTACTAACTTGGTTTCTGTCTTACTCTTACTCCCTTCCCAAAGGTTGATTTGTGCATGCTG
>QJPP01005865.1:0-11104 GCA_003996215.1 Jaltomata sinuosa | reverse complement strand
AGTGGATCCAGGATCAAATAAAGCCATAGCAGACTGATGGCACACAAAAATCGTACCTGTAACCACAGCATCTGAGGCCTCTGCCTCTGGTCACCTAGGGACCGCGTAAAACTGACGATGACCTCCACCTGCCCGACCGCCATCCCTACCACCTGCTCTACCGCGCGGAGCACCACCTCTACTCTGATGACCACCCCCTCTAGCCGGGGGCTGAACTTCCCGTAAAGGCTCGGCCAACTGAACTGTACCCTGCTGAGGGCAATCTCTAGCAAAATGACGAATCACACCACAAGTAAAACAAGCCCCTGATGGCCTACTCAGTCGATATGAACTAGCAAATCCCGTATGACCACCATGACCTGATGCCCCAGAAACTATACCCCTCGAAGACTGGCCGCCATAGCCCTGATGGCTGCTCTGACCCTGCTTGAACTAGGTACTACCGAAAGTCTGAAGGGAAGCCTGAACCGGTCGGCTGGACTGACCCTGGTGCTGCTGTGGATGATAACTCTGGCTCCACTGGCTAGGACCTCTACCACCATATCTGGAACCACAATAAATACCCTAATGTCGAGGCCTCTTATTTCTGGACCCCTGATCATGTCGCTGTAAGTCCTCCACGGTGCGGGCATAGTCTACGATAGCCTGAAATGACCGACCACCGGTAATGAATATCTCAGTTGGCTGCCTGATCTCTGGCCTCAAACCCCATACAAATCTGCGAGTCCTATCTGCCTCGGTAGGAATGATCATAGCTCCAAACGGTGCTAGCTGATGAAAACGGGTCTCATACTCCGAGATAGTCATAGACCCCTGTACAAGGTGAGTAAACTGCTCCCTGCGACGCTCCCGCTCACTCTGGGGTAGGAACTTGGCCATAAAGGCCTCATAAAACTCAGATCAGGTCAAAGGAGGTGACGATGGTGGTCTACAAGCAACCTGAGCCCTCCACCATAACTTTGCTGGGCCCTCCAACTGGTAGGTAGTATAACCAACCCCGTGAGTCTCCAACAAACCCAGATGATGCAACATCTCCTCACAGGTAGTAATAAAGTCATGTGGATCCTGTCCAGAAGTACCAGCAAACCTCGGAGGTGCTAACCTCAAAAACCTACCCAACGCCTTCTGCTCCGACTCTGTCATAGCTGGGCGAGGAGCAAGAGGCTGTGCAACAGATGGAACCGGAATGACCTCTGCACGGGGAGCCATAGTAGCAGGCTGTGCTTCTGAGCTCTGTGCACCCAGGGCTTCCACCTGAGCGGATGTCTGCGCTACCTCAGAAGGCCGCTCTCCAATCACACCCAAAAGCTGTAATAGTAATCCCCGAATATCTGGAGGCTGAGATGCGGCTGGAGCTGGCACAGAAGTTGGCACTAGAGCTGGTACCGGAGCTGGCGCTGCAGCTAGTACTGGAGCTGGTGCTGGTGGTACCTGGGCTGCCCCCTAATCCATATGCCGCTCGGGCTCTATCTCCACTCTAGCAGCCCTAGCAGGTGCCACTGCTCGAGGGCGTCCTCGACCCTTAGCTGGAGTGGGAGGCTCATCTCCGCGTGATGCCGATGATCTCGTACAAACTATCTGCACGAGAATGAAGTAGAACAAATGAGATTTCCTGAAACTTCAAGGGTTCTACGCACGACACAGAAGCAATGAAAGAGTCAAATTTCCTAAAATGTCATTGTAGCCTCCCAAAGATTGAGTACGGACGTCTCCGCCCCGATACGCAGGACTCTACTAGACATTGGCTCCTATACCGCTGACACTGATGAACCTAGAGCTCTGATACCAAGTTGTCACGACCTGATTTCTCGGTCATGATGGCACCTACAACCCCCCTAGTAGGCGAACCAATTCTCGTAGCCCAGGACAGTTAGTAATGGGCTACTATCTAACAAATAAGGGAAAAAGATGAAGAGAATAGATAACAGGGATATATATATATATACATATGCGGAAACTAAACCAAACACCAAGACCTGGTATCATAGTATAGAGCCAAAACTACATACATCGAGTGCAAACGATCCCAAATAATATATATAGATGTCTCTGAATGGTAGGAGAGTACATAAAGCAAAAGATAAACTAAAGCTAATCTCCGATCGCCAAGAGCTCACCCTCAGTCTGAAGTAGTCCCCAACAGATCTCCAAGCACGAATCACAGCAATCTAACGGTGATGGCCCACGCTAGGATCTGCACCCAAAGATGCAGGGGGTAGGGGTGAGCACCAAATGCGAAGCATAAGGTACACAGTAGGTATCATAGGCCGACTGGGCACATATAAGATAAAAGTGTAGTAATAGACAGAATAGAAGCAAGCAGTCACAGAAATCAACGAAAGGTACACAGGAACTAGCCCAGAGGGAAATCAACAGAACCACATGTGAGGCCAGTAAGCAGAATATACACACCATAGGCACAGGTGGAAGTAAGAAATAACGCACCTGGGGTCCTTGCAATAACAGTGTATACAAAATAAGTTTATGAAATGGACGGTATACCGGTAACCTCAAGTGTAAGAAGAAGAGAGAAAGAGTAATGATAGGCATGCTCAGAGACATGAATCAAGCTCAACTAATCATATCAATCTTAAATCCAGAAACTAACAGTCTAGCAGTAACCAATTTCATACTTAACCGTAACAGGGAATAATTCTGTAAGTAAATAGCAAAAGTCTACCTACAGTCCCCGGCCGCCCATACAACCGAGGAACATAAACAAGTGAAAACAAACCCTCTGGCATCCCATACTACCGGAGCGTACAATCAACAAACAACAAACAAAGGTGGAGCCTCAAACAATGAATGATATGATGCATGAAGATCTCAAGTGAAATGGTATCTCTGTATGTACCTCCTCTGGTGCCGATACGGCCCAGCATGTAGGTTCCATGGAAGGACACTGCCCATATACCTCTACTCCACCCTATACCCTTCCTCCGGCACACGCAGCTCGAAGCCCCAGGCCCAGATGGCAAGGTCCATGGAGGTCCCTGACCCCATACTAAAACTCAGTATCAAAACATGTCATCCGGAAGCAAGTTCGGGTTCACGATAGAGACCCAGTCTCTAATATGCATGCCCAGACCCTGTCCAGGACTAAAGTAGTAGGAAAATATCTCAAAAACCCCTCCAAGGGTGCCCGGGGATAACCAGGTCTAAACAGTAGAAAGTCATCTCAGGTGCTCGGTCCGACCGAGGCTAAAAATCATCTCAAGTAACAAGAAAACTCAACTAGCACCCCGGCCCTGCCGAGTCTAGCGTTAATCGTAAAACTGATGATTTAAAACATAATTTTACTTTCTTTTACACAAGAATATTCACAAGTTAAATCAAACCATTTCCAATTCATTTTCATTAAAAATGCCCCCCCCCCAGGGCCATGCAAGGTTTAGAAAATAGTGTCAGTAGGCCCGAAGCCCAAACCATAGTAAAACATCGATAAAACCTATTTATATGCATGGAAATGGTATGATCACAC
The DNA here is from genome assembly GCA_003996215.1 of Jaltomata sinuosa. Taxonomy (NCBI): domain Eukaryota; kingdom Viridiplantae; phylum Streptophyta; class Magnoliopsida; order Solanales; family Solanaceae; genus Jaltomata; species Jaltomata sinuosa. The sequence continues at coordinate 7,623 of QJPP01005865.1, read as the reverse complement.
ACAATAGTTGCCCAGCAGCTCACAATCAACCTATCGACCCTGCACAGGCCCATAGCTACTCAGCAAGCATAACCAGCCTAGAAGGATAATTCTATGCCCTGGACTCGCGGACATTCCCAAAATCCCACCTTCTATGTTCCATAGTCAACAAGGCCTCACAGGACCACAAGGGTAAATAAAATATATCGGCAAGCACTACAAGCAACGGAGGAACAAAAGTAGGCGGACATGAATAAAGCGGTCGAGGTCTGTGGTACCAACCTAATAAACCAACCCAAGGATGCCCATTAATACAATTTTAGCCTATATATGCGGAGTCTAGGGAAAATAAACCGTAACCTACCTGTGGTCTAATGACAAGCTTGAACTTCTCCGAAAAGCTCCAATACGAAATCAAACTCGAACTCGGGCTTGAATAACTTGTCGTAGATAATTGATTTCCTTTTGGTAATTAATTACGACGCACAAATATTTCCTCTACTCAAATTTGGTTTCACATCAAATGCAACATACTTGCAGCAACTCACGTGAATATGCAACAAATTTCCAGCAACTTACATAGGTATTCCTTGGTGAAATAAATGAAGAGAAATTAAAATGAAAGGATTGGTAAACTTCCAATATGAAATACGTACAACAACAATTTTCAAGCAGTTGGATGGTTTCTTAATTCATTCATTAAATAATTCCATCCATAGCACTTAAAGAAATTCTATATACATAAATTACTTAGTCATCAAATGACTTATGCAATCGACACCACGTGTTAATGTGGTGTCAACCCAATTATTTCATTTTAACTCATTACACATGCACTTGGGTATTGCATAGGTTCGTGGTAAAATATATATGACTTTTTGAATATATCATAATTCATAGAAAATTATTTCAAACAAAACCTACTATATTATAATAATAATTTTTAACATAACTAAATTTACTATCTCCGTTAAAATAATACATTGTATAAAAACCTTATAAAATAAATACATATACAATTATATCGTAACAACCCGGGTAACCTCCGCGACCGGATGGCACCCAATAGAACAGAACCAAAGAAAGCAACCAAGCCTTAATTTCTTACTAGCCAAGCTAGATTTGAACCTCCAAAGATCTGCCAACCCAAACTGAACCTCGAGAATCTTAACCAAAAAGCACGTACACAACACCAAAACTAGAGAACCAAGGCTATCAACACACAAAACTCGAATCCTCAAAACCATACCAAGTTTACCAGAAAATCCATCAACCCAAAACTCTAACTCATGAACCCGCTGTTCCGCAAAAGCCCTTTTTTTTATTCTGAACCGAATCCTTTAGCACCACAAAAAGGAAGCTGCATACAAGCTGAACACTCAAACCACCCTCGAAGCATCAACTGAAAAACCGGAGATCCATAGTTCCTACTTATACTTTACCACGAACGAAGTCACCCATTTTATTCAAATGCGTTTTAAGCCAATATATAGGCTACTAGCCTTAGCTATCCAAGACAACAACCTGTAGCATATCATTGAAAACAAAACTTACATGCCTTACCTGACCATCAACTAACGAACGAACACTTTTTCTAACATCGAACTTGCTAACTGAACCGTGCTAGGTCTGAATCAAATGAAAGTGAATGAACCAGGGCAACCTGCCCAAAAGACACAAACCAAAACCACAATCCTGCAAGAAGTGTGGTAAGCCTATCACGAAGTCTGTAACCATGAGCCAAACTCCCAACTCTAGAAAACACTGCTGCTACTCCGACACTCGAACACCATTTGAATGTGAAATTGCCTTACGAATCTCACCTCAGGAAGAATTCCACCATGCCACGAATATCAAGTCCAAACACCCTGAAGGCAAAGGAAAAAGGTGCCTGGGGTTCAAAGTTACCATCTAGCAATATAAAATTCTTCATATACTTTCAATTCATTCCTTTAGCTCTAATCAACCGCTCTACTGGTTCTGCAAACAACCAACTACTTCGAAGCATATACCCTAACGAACTTCTAGTCTATATTGGCCAGTCTAACCAACACTGGAACCCCACATTAACAATAACTCTGGAGGAATCAATTAAACAAGCTTTTAAATCCTGCTCAAACGAATGGCTATTACCAGTCTCTACGTATCATCAGAGTTCAAAATAGCCTCGCTAGTCTCAACCCGCACAAGCTGACCACATAAAGCATACACCACTGCTGAAGCTTAAACTTATGCCACTGAGTCTGTCCAACCATGGTAGAAGAACCTCGTACTAACTAGAACACTGCTGAAATCTAGAATGTCTCGCCTCTTGCAGAGGTTAGCCAAGGACTAGGTGTCCAAGGCCAATAGCCGCATCCAAAACTGAAGTAAAGAAGCTAAGTTACCCACACCCACTGCTTCTCGGTACTAGGATGCTGCAACCAAATAAAAACAGCCATAAACCATCCGATGTAACCTGCCAAGTTATAATTCTGAACACCGACTTTCAAAACTGCCAACCAAAGCCTTGGTCGAACTTGTATGCTGCCAATGAATCCTTAAGAACCCAAGCCAACTAGGCCTGAAAATGCAAGTTGCCAACACCGCAGCTGCTACTGAAACAAAAACCAATCGATGGAAAACCCACGGCAATGTGTAAATGGATGGATCTAATCACCAACACACAATCCCAAAGAAAACCTTCATCGCCACCTCAGGCAGCTACGAGGACACATAAACACAAACAAAGCATCATCTCCCTTCTTTCTCAACTAAACAAAAATCCTTCCTTAGCACATATTAAACCTTACAAATCCTTTCTCGAATAAGAACCTGAAGCCATTACCTTAATACTCATAGCTATACGTCAAATTCAATAAGGCAGGAGAAGAATGAGCCGGATGCCCAACTCTCCCGAAATGCTTACAAATACAACCCAACCACGAGGTTACAATCAACACTTAGTGGGAAGTTCTTAAAGTCAAGACCCAATCACGATGCCAACATCCAGAGCTCATTGAAAGAACTACGATCAAGATTCGTTCGAACTTGAGCTAGGGATACAACCAAACACCCAACGGACCAGGAAGTGGAGGAGACTATGGGAACAACCCACATACCTGCCAACCTCCTAAACTAATCAACAAAGAGGGCCGACTCTATACACTCGGGAGACCAAACAAATCTATGCACACTAGTATAACCAATATCTCCCAACTGAGGAAAAATTTCAACTCTGGCCCAACTACCGGTAATACACCAAACCATCACACGAATCTCTAGCCACACTAGATAATGGCCTAGGCAACAACCATCTAGGACCGTTCAACAAGGTCAACTCAACCAGAAGTCCAAAATCACAATGAAACAGGGATAACCAAACTAGAATCAGAATAACAAGAACTACCCACGAGCTACAACTCCGGGAAAACACCTCTCAAGGCTAACTTACCCCCATCCTGTAATGACCCTTCCGGTTATTTCTACGTATATGTTTTCCTTGTACCGTTAGAGCTTGTTTGTAGCGGCCCCAAGTCATTTAAGGCTTGTCGGGACTGGTAGTTCGGTGCCGGGGCCATTTGTTTGGCCGTATGATAAGTTTTGAAGACAAGTAAGTCGGCAAAAGTTATCGTAAGTTTCTTTAATTAATTTTCTGAACATTGGGTAAAATGTCTCAGGGCTTTTCTCTCAATATATAAAGAGTTATAAGTACCCCGAAATACCAAATCGAAGGTCTACGAGTCTAGTTTCCAACGCACAAAACCTCACGTCCAACTGATCTTGGAGTGAAAAGTTATGACTGTTTTACCCCGGACTGTCTGGCAGAAAAAGTATCGTCGCGAACTGGGTCATAAACCGGGTCGGGTCAAAATCGATTTAAAGCCTCTACTTCACGTTTTAAAATGTCATTTCAGTTCTGAAACAGTGAGAAAACATAAGGGAGGGTTCCAAGAGAGTTCTTGAGTATCAAAATCGTGCGATGGTGAATTGCGAGCCAAAGTTTGAGAATTTATTAACATCGTGTGTATTTGAAAATATTTTATTTGAAGGTTGAATTTGGTAAAAAGTTATATTATTATTACTTTTTAAAAATATTTTAAAGGTTTATGAAAAATATTTTTGTTACGATATAATGGTATATGTATTTATTTTATAAGGTTTTTGTAGATTGTAATATTTTAACAGAGATAGTAAATTTAGTTATGTTGAAATTTATTATTATAATATAGTAGATTTTATTTGAAATGATTTTCTATTAATTATGGTATATTCAAAAAGTTATATATATTTTACCACGAATTTATGCAATACCCGAATATGTACATAATGGGATAGAATTGAATTTGTGGTTCCACTCCACTCCCACGTGGAAGTGGAGGGAGTGGACAACAACAAGCTCTCTCTCATAGGTGGCATCATTTAATTATAGATGGATGACTTATATAAACAATTATTAGTAGTAAAAATCCTTAATTCTTAACTTTCAGTGAATTAATACTTAAAAAATATGATCAATTCCCTTGCTGCTTACATACGTATAGTGTCTACTCCTAGCACGTTGACGAGAGGTTTTTATGAGAAATATACTTTGACGAGTTATTCTATCACGGATCAAAAGTTGATTGTCTACGTCAAGTTATTCAAGCCCGAGTTCAAGTTTTATTTCGTTTCGGAGCTTCTTTTCGGAGAGGTTTGAGCTTGTCATCGGACGACAGGTAGGTTACGGTTTAAACTCCCTAGACTTAGCATATATCGGATAAAATTGTACTAGCTGGCATCCTTGGGTTGGTTTATTAGGTCGGTACCACACACCTCGACCGCTTTATTCATGTCCGCCTACTTTTGTTCCTCCTTTGCTTGTAGTACTTGCCGATATATGTTATTTACCCTTGTGGTCTTGTGAGGCCTTGTTGACTCTGGGACACAGAAGGTGGGATTTTGGGAATGTCCGCGAGTCCCGGTCATAGAATTATCCTTCTAGGCTGGTTATGCTTGCTGAGTATCTGTGGGCCTGTGCAGGGTCGATAGGTTGATTGTGAGCTGCTGGACAGCTATTGTGTTTGATCATACCATTTCCATGCATTTAAAAAGGTTTTATCCATGTTTTACTACGGTTTGGCTTCGGGCCTACTGGCACTATTTTCTAAACCTTGCATGGCCCCGGGGGCCTGTTTTTGATAGAAATGATTTGGAAATGGTTTGATTTAACTTGTGAATATTCCTGGGTAAAAGAAAGTAAAATTATGTTTTAAATCACCAGTTTTACGATTAGCGATATACTCGGCAGGGCCAGGGTGCTAGTTGAGTTTTCTTGCTACATGAGATGATTTTAGACTCGGTCGGACCGAGCACGTGAGATGACTTTCTACTGTTTAGACCCGGTTATGCCCGGTCACCCTTGGAGGGGTTTTTAAGATATTTTCCTACTACTTTAGTCCTGGACAGGGTCTGGGCATGCATATTAGAGACTGCGTCTCTATCTTGAACCCGGACTTGCTTCCAGATGACATGTTTTGATACTGAGTTTTAGTATGGGGTCAGGGACCTCCATGGACATTGCCATCTGGGCCTGGGGTTTCGGGATGCGTGTGCCGGAGAAAGGGTATACGGCGGAGTAGAGGTATACGGGTAGTGCCCTTCCATGGAACCTACCTGCTGGGCCGGATCGGCACCGGAGGAGGTACATACAGAGATACCATTTCACTTGAGATCTTCATGCATCATATCATTCATTGTTTGAGGCTCCACCCTTGTTTGTTGTTTGTTGATTGTATGGGATGCCAGAGGGTTTGTTTTCACTTGTTTGTGTTCCTTGGTTGTATGGGCGGCTGATAACGCTCAAAGTACCACTCCAATTAAGAAGCGTAAGCGATCGTTTGTCAAATATAGAACCCAACAAAGGTTGGGGTCGATCCCACAGAGAATATGGTGAAAGTTAAGTCTTTAGTGAATTAGTTGACTAATGGTCAATAGTTTCCGGTAAATAAAGGGGGGGTTTTGTGTGAACAATGTGTAAGCAAAACGAACAATAATGTATGAGTGAAAATCAATATGAGAGCGAACTAGGGACGTGTTCACCATGGCGTTGTAACAACTTCGATTCTAGGCTTAACCGGGTTCTTTCTATATGCGTGTCACGATGTGATTGAATTAATGGTATCATCTAAACGTTTCTCAACCAAATAGACGAATTTACTTTTCAATTCTCTCGAACTTGAAAAGGTGTGCTTTTAGATTTCAATCCTAAACATCAAGTAGATTAATCTAGTTACAGCATTAATCATAAGACGAGAGTTGGTAGTCTCAAATCCTCGTCGTTAATCAAGTTTCCCGGTTTTAATCTCTTTACTCAAGCAAATCTAAACCTAGGCATGTTCTAATGTTTGCAACCACTAGAAAACGTTAAATAATGAATGATTAACAACGTGACAACATATATATTGAACCCGTCGCTGCCCGGAATCTATATCGCTACTTTAGCCATGGCTCCCACAACCCTAGTTGTGGGAGTTTAGTTAATCATGCTATAAGAAGAAGAGAAGAAAGTCATATTCATAATAAGGAGAAGAGATTCTTACAATATAATGGAAACAATCTTCAAATATCCAAGAACAAGAAAAACCAAGATCCCAAGAACAAATCAAGAACACGAATTCAAGACAAGGAAAACGTATTTCTTGCTCTCAACATAGGGTATTTATAGGAGTGTAGGAAACAAATCCCAAAAATGCTCGGATTTCGCGTCGCCGACTGTCTCAACTTGACGGCCAGGCTGACAGACCGTCACTGGCTTGACGGACCGTCGCCTTGGCCGTCACCACTAGGCAGTGGTGCAGCTCAACTTGACGGTCACTGTGACGGACCGTCACCACCTTGACGGACCGTCACGGCGGCCATCACCGCTAGGCAGTGGCCTGCCACCACTTGACGGTCTCTGTGACGGACCGTCACATGTGTGACGGACCATCACTCAGGCCGTCACTGTTATCCAGAATGTCTTTTTGCTCGTATTTCCTTCCGTTTCCGTGTTTGTCTCCATTTCCTACAAATATAACATAAAACAATCAAAAACGACGATGGTTGCTTGAAAACGTACGATTGTTCTTAGTTAAAAGGAGTCGAAAGTGCCGTAAAATGGCGGCACATCAACACCCTCAACTTAGACGTTCGCTTGTCCTCAAGCAACATAACATAAAAGACAATAATACGACGACTCAACTAAGAAAACAAACTCGTGTCTCTAGTAGCTAATGGTCATTCATTAGTTCAATAAATCAAGCTCCCTCGTAGCACACAAATGTATGAAACGCTAACTTGCAAGGATCCAAATATGTCATTCCGATATGATAGAACATTCTACATACACACGTGCAGCTATCCTAACAATCAATAGACAATACAAAAATCTTGGTGCCCTCACCACAAAGAAATCCCACACACAAGATTTGGGACTAGGTAAGCGCTCACACTCACAAATGATTTCGAACAATGCACATGCGATACCATAGGCTTGCCCTTACTATTCTATTTCAGTTCTTCAGAAAGCCGCTCAGGATCACTACAGGACTTGTTTTGGCTTGTAATGAGGCTTCAGGTGCAGGTAGGATACATTTAGGTGTTAGTGACTAAGCCCTCCTTGGAACCACCGACGTCTTATTACCA